>JADLZK010010453.1:0-290652 GCA_015847255.1 Hyparrhenia diplandra | reverse complement strand
GAACGCCCTCATGTCCATCGGTGTCGTCGTTGAAGATCGCGGATGTCGAAGAGGTGCTTGCACTTGTGACCGCTAGCGTGAAGCGGCTCGTCACGCGGTTGAAGCGCAGGCCAGCCTTTGCGTCGTTCGTCATCATCTCCTCCAGTGTCAGCCGCTTGAACGGCCGAGTCGATGCTGGTGCTGCCGACGGGGTGGGCGCCTAGGGGGCGGCCAGCAGGCCCATAGGCGCAGTCGCCTTGCCTTTCTGCTGTGCTGGCTTGTCGGGGTTGTAGAGGATCGTCAGGCGTCGCTCGTACGCCCTGGCGAGAGACATGGCGGCCTCCATGTCCTTGGGGTCCTACATCTCGACGTCCGTCTTGAGCGGCTCGCCCAAGCCAGCTGTGTAGATGTTCACCTGCTGCTTGTCATCGAGGTGGCCTGCACGCGCCACGTGCGCCAGTAACTACTCCGTGTACTCATCGACGGTGCCTGTCTTCCTCAGCGATGCCAGCTCGCCCAGCGGGTTGCGCCGTGCAGCTGGGCCAAAGCGCTCTTTGACATACTGGGCAAAGCTTGCCCAATCTGCCACCGGTTTCTCCTGGGATAGCCTCATGTACCACTGCTGTGCTCCTCCTATGAGATGATAGGAGGCGTACCAAACTTGCTCTGTGGCTGGCGTACCTTGTCCTCTGAAGAATTGCTCGCAACGGTTGATCCATGGGAGAGGGTCCTCCTTGCCATCATATGTCAGGAAGGACAACTTGTGCAAGCGAGGAGCGAGACCTGGGAAGGTGTCCACCGGAGGGGGTGGGGGCGGCGCATGCGCCCCTGGTGGCAGCGCCCCTGCTGGTGTTGGCTTTGGCCCTGTGTAGCCCTTCATCGGGTTCTCCCATCCGCCGCTTTGACCTAATCATCCCGGGTTCCGCTTGCCATCGGTCCCTCTTCTTGATGAAGTCACGGGCTGTTGTCTCCAACAATGTCTTCATGGCCCGATCGCCTTCCTGCAAATGTGTGTTTGACGCTTGATCGTCGCCGGATCATTGCCCGATAGGATAGCAACTTGCTCGGCGAGCGTATCAATCCTGGTGGTGAATCCCGCGAACTGGTCCCCCAAGTTCTTTAGGAGCTTCTTCGTCTCAGCGTCCATGGTGGTGGGTGGATCGTAGTGGTCTCTGGATACCAGCTGTCAGACTCCGGCTAGATTGGGCCGGAATTGACACCCGATTGACGGTCGTCGGAGGGAAGGAGGAGGGAGGAGGCAGCGGGCGAGGGGGCGGCGGCCGGCCGTGCCTTCGTCGGGCACGACGGCGGCCGCGGCGGGCGTGTTGACGGTCACTAACGACACATTTTTAACGTCAACATTCTACCAATAAGGGGTTGAAACTATACCTTACTACACACATATACATTTATTATTGACATAATTCCACTTGTAGTGCCGAAATAATGTTTTGCAGGATTTATATACAAAGCAAGTGGAAAATGCACCAAAAGGCGCCTTCTGGGAAAGCGTACTTCAGAACATCTTTCACCCCAATGGAAATGAGCCCAACACGATGCAAACTGGACCGAGCAAATGGGCGTGGGGCGACTTTTTCGACCCAACACAGCCCACACTGCCAAAGCTCAAGGAGCCCGGCCCAGACGGGTGCGGCCGCACCTAAAAAACCCACTTTGGCGCCGATCCGGCCCAAACTTGGCGAGGCGGTGCATTAAGTGTCGAAACCGACGGTGCGGGGGTGGATCGGCCGGTTCAGGGAACGTGGACGCCTGGAGGACGTCGGTTTGGTGCATTCATGGTGTAACATTAGCACTTAGCCCCCTCCTCTCATCCTATAAGTAGAGGGCCTCTCCCCCTCTGTCAAGACACACCACACAAGAGCCTCTCTCTTCCTCTTTCTTCTTCTTCTTCTTTTCTTCTTTATAGGTTAGTAGTAGAATAATAAGGAGGAAGGCCATGAGCTTACTTGGAGAGCTTGGACATCTTGTGTCTTTCGGTATGAATAATATCAAGAGTTCCAATTTGTTCTTGCTCTTAATTTATCGATATAGTTGTGTTCTTGAATTAGAGCAAAGTTCTTTTGATATAATCTTGATTGATGAACTAGTATATAGTTTCTATATCATGATCTTGTCATATAGAACATTGTGCTTAATCTTTCTTGCATACATGTTTAGACCAAGAGCTAGATTGCTATGATGAGTTCTACCTAGAGTTAGACTTGGTTGATGTTGGGTTGCGGGATTGATAGTCGTTCCTTCGGGGCGGCGCTCTAGTAGAAGGACCCCGGGGACGGGTAAGCCTTGTTAACACGCTAGAGTGATAATCACTAGTGTAGACGTGGTGTCTAGACTAGGGGTTGCCTATCTTTTGTGGCGCATCCCACGGTTGAGGGGGTAGGGCGGTCAGGTTGTGACAGCCTTTGTCCGTCCCTTGTAATCCCCCACGCTCGGGTGTGGCGCTCGGGTGTTGCCGGACACCGCCCTTTGGGCGTGGGTCGGTGCCCGAAGTAAGTCAGAGACCCTTGGCTATCTTGACTTAGAATCTCTAACAAGAAAAACATGTGTGTATCTGCTATCTTGACATGACTATCTAGGATATGCCTGCTCCATATTAGACTTATTCTTTTATTCTTTCTTTTACCTTTATCCTTGAGATTGGCTTGAGTGTGTGTGTCAAGTTATCCTACTACCTATCCTATTTTACCCCTATTATGAGCATTGGTCTATTATACATTCGTGTTATCTTGACCATGTCCGAATTAGAGACTTTTACACCATGCCTTCCTTTGGGAAAAATATAAATAACGAAACCCCCGAATACTTCCGGTGAAATGCTACAACGGTATTTCCGTGCGCTTGCGGACTTGTTCTCAGAACGTTGCGATACCAACAGACATTTCTAAGCATGATTGCCTTTTTGGTGATTGCGTTAAGAAATGTCAACAGCTTATGCAAGGCGGGCGGCGCGTGCGGGGGTGGCGGCGGTGGAGGGGCAGGGCGCGCATGGGGAGGAGGCAGGGGAGATTGGGATAAATTTCTTTATTTGCTTGTTGCACTGAAAGATTACAGACCCCTTTACTTTTATAGCCCGACTAGTGGGACTTGTATCTCAAGCAATCTCTCTAAAGGTTTCCTTATACATTGGAATACCTTTTACAAGCATATCCTATTTATTTTCCTAATAAGGGTCTCCTTTATAGATAGGATATCCTCTTGCACACCAAAAAGCATAAGATAATCCTAGATAATTTCCTCCTTTTTTCCCGAATTAATTGCCGAAGAATCCGCGGAAAGGAGGAGGAGGAGGGGGCGGCGCCGCGCGCCCGTGGGGGCGGCGCCTGTGCCCCCTCGGGCGGGTGGGCCTGTCCCTTTCAGGCCCCTATTTCTTGGGTCATAACAGTTTTCTCCTACATATCCTCAGCACTAAAATTGCAGTTCTTAATACTTGCAATTTATAGCATTACTAATTGCAATTACTAAGTCCCTGAATCTTTATTGGTTTTTTTTGAATAAAACATATTATTGCAATTCCTACAGCAGCAGCAGAGCATGGCCAGCAACAGCAGCATAGTGAAAACAAGCTACTACGTCAGTAGCTAATTGAACAAACTATTATCATGAACTACAATTGAGTTGGCACTATTATCATTGATCTACTAATGGCCGACCAAGTGATCTCTTGATCAATCAGGCATGATGGCTAATGAAGCTTAAAGATGGCTACTACAGACTAAGCAAATTGACTGGTAAAGACAAGTAGACAGAGTGATAGAATCATAGCTTACCAGCTTTGGTATGCCATTGTTCTCACTGATTTGTGGATAGGCTGCAGAAAATGGAAAATCAGCAAGCAATTAGAGTATGTGTAGTCTTTTACATTATATTTTCTCAAAAAAAAAAAAGTTTAAAACAGAACATATGTTGCATGTGCTTTAGTAACTAGTAGCAATCTGGTACTATGTTTTTCATTGTCTAAGTAACTAGTAGCATGTAAAAAAGAGCATTTTACAAAAAATTATGAGAGAGAGGATAGAGCTCTTGTTAGCTGTTGCTAGGGCAGGGCGACCAAGATAAACACATAGCTTTGCTAGATAGACACATAGCTTTTGCTTTAGAATAGAGGCTGAAACACCAAAATCCATATATATAGATAAGTATTACTATTGTGCAGCATAGACCAAGATTCCTATCTTACCATGGCCAAAACAACTGCCAAATCAGCAATGAACGTATCCTCAGTCTCACCACTGATCAAAGTGAAACCAACAAAGTAACATCAGAAACCAGAGGATGTCACACACTACAAAAAGTGTTTGTACACATTTTGTGCTTAGTAGCTTCAAGACATCCTAAGGATGTCACACACTAAAGACCAGGAAAAAACCTGAATATTTGGAGCAAAACCACCCTCATCACCAACATTGGTGGCATCCTGCCCATACTTCTTGATAACAGACTGCAGAAAATAAAAATAGATATATAAGTTCTTATAAATGACAGTTTGAAAACATGAGACAACCCAACGAGTATATGAGAAATATGAGAGAATTGCCTTGAGGTTGTGATAAACTTCAACACCCATCTTCATAGCCTCCTTGAATGACGCAGCTCCAGTAGGCAGGATCATCAACTCCTGTATATATAAAGAGAATAAATAACATTGCAGACAATGCTTGTAGATACAGATCTGGTACAGACCTAGTGATACGTCACGGTGTCCCGATCTTCACGACGTAGGATGATCTTCAGATAACTAGCTTCAAAGAAGCCAAGATAACTTGCTGCAAGCAGCGATAACTAGTGCAACCTGACGAATAAAACTTGAAGCCAACCACCGTCTTTAACCGGCAACCTGAATCGAGGATTCGCCCAACCACACTCTCAAAGAACCAACCAACACAGCCTACAATCAATCAAGGAGAACCTTAAAGGGAGTAGGAGCACCAATTGGGAGCGGATGAAGCCGCCGCTTCTGCAATCCCGCGAAGGAAATCACAAGAGCAAGGGGTAGAGATCTCTCTTTGAATTTGTTAGCACTCTGACTGAACAAAGGGGTTCTATATTTCAATTATCAAAAGTCTGAGATTACAATGATGCTATGGAGTATTTATACTAGCTAAAAGCCTACTAGATAGGTGTAAACTCGGGATGGAAATGAAAAGACTAAGAATGTGAAAAGGCCTCCACGAAATCAACTCCCGAAGTGGCCTCGCGCGACTGTTGGCCTCCAGAGCAGTCTTCAGTAATTAGGCAATAACTCCTTATTGGGAAGTCCAAAAGACGAATGGTTGGATGCGTTGAAAAGCTAACTTGATGATCTTTCCAACCATGTATACCATGCACCACGACACTTTGTATAATGGTACAGTTTTGCATTCGAACTTGGACTTCATGCTGACTGTTGAACTTCGGAGCAGTCTTCACTAAAAGAGGTCGGCAGCCATAACCCGAACTTGAAACAGGCCGAGGCTTGATTCATCAGAAACTAGACTTCAAGAGTTTTCCAACAAGTGCTCATTCACATTCATAGCTTTTGGGAAACAAAAGTTATGAACATTTCTTTCGGACTGTTCTGCAGGACTGGTCTTGCTCGAGCTTGATTCTTCTCTGTGTTCATCGCCTTGTATGTTATGTCATTCTCCTTAGCGAACCTGAGCATTAGCAATGTGCAAGATTTAGGCAGTATATAATTCTCTTTAATGGTAAAATGAGTTTCACAAAGTAGCGCGTGCACCTTGCGTTGTAGTTTTGTATTCGATCCATCAAAGACATGGGTTGGTGTAGCGTGGTTGGAATGTTGTAACAGCTTGCTTGATGTCGTGATCAGTGTAGAGGTCGACAAGGCCAATATAGAGGTCGACAAGGCCAGCATAGAGGTCGGCGTGGATGTCGACGAGGTCGACATGGAGGTCGGTGAGGTCAGTGAGGTTGGCGTGGTCATATCATCCTCCCCCTCTTGAAAAGGAGTCGTCCTCGACTCTAAACCGTCTAGGCTCAGCAATTGTGCTAGGCCAATAGGGTTGGATGTGATTTCTCTATCACAATCTTGTTCCTCCATCACAGCAAGGTGTTTGGATCTGTAATCATATAAACCAAGTAGTAGTCTTGTTGTTGGAAACCAAAAAGAGTTAGAATCAAGTTTAGCTTTCACCTTGAATGAATCCTTAGAATTTTGAGTGAATGTTGATGTCTTTGGCATAGCTGTATCATCCTTCCTCCCATCCAGGAAAATCGTCCTATGCTTTTGTTCTCCTGAAAACAATCGAAAGAAAATAGAGAGTGGATGCATATGCCAATTGCTATGATCACTTAATGAAGATTGTTCATTGCCTTCTTTAAAATTCACATTCACATTACTTCCTTTCCTATGAGAAAAACAATTTCTCAAATTTTGTGAACCTGAAATCAGTTTTGAAAATGGTAGCACAAAGATTTCTTTTAAACCACACATTTGATTCAGGTTATCATGTTTCATCCTAGTGACATGGTTCATATGAAAAGATGGCAGTGAAATATCCATGGAATTGTAAACATTAGCTTGGCACAATGTATTCAAGTGTTTAGAGGTATACCTTTCAAACTCCATGGCTCCAATTGTCGATGCGAAAACATTGGTTGAACGAATAGAACATGTTTGCACAATATTTCTTTCTTTCAAAGAAGCATATGAGCATGGAAATAACTTGGATTGTCTTGAACAACAAGTACTAAACAATCTCTTCATCTCAAATATACAAAAGTATGGTTCACATGTTGTATTACTAATTTTATTCAACTTAAATTCAGTAAGCTTGTCACATGTTATGCATAGGGCACAAGCATAAAATTTATTTTCAACATAGTGTCCGATCAAGTTTAATGTGAACTTGCAACTATATATGCTATCCAAAGATTTCATAGATGATATATGAAGAACACTTTCAAGCATTTTATTGATATCAACAAACTCATCAAACTTGACATAGAACATACATTCAGCGGGGGATATTTTTGTGAAGAGTTCAGCATGAGTAATCAAATTCACATGGTTAATTTTATTAGCATGTAAAGTAGCATTTATATCAATCAAAGAATAACAATGATCTTTCATGATTGAACAATGGTTATTAGTTTTCAAAATTTCAGCACTTGTACCAGCATGTGGATCAATCAAATTAGCACAAAAGATTTTGTGTGTGTTCAATTCCAACTGAAACAAGGGTGTCATCATTGTTGCTCACTAATTTGTATTCTAAGATCGTATCAAAATTATTTTCATTACCTTTCAGATCTGGTGATGGTTCATAAACAATTGATCGTATCTCTGAATTTTTACCTCCAACGTTGTCATGGATCAAACTTGGGGTAGCAACAAATTGGTCATCTACGTTGACTATCTTGTTAGTTCTCTTGTCAAGTATGGCATGGTTATGAGCAAGAACCTCGTCCTCCTTTTCATCGCACACACCTGCACATTTTGGAAGACAACACTAGAAGTAGAGTGTCGGTGGTCTCGATATCGCGGCGACCACCGTCACAAGATGTCGACCGGGCTAGTGCGTTCTCCGAATGGCCTAGCTCTAGAGACAATGACACAATGTTTATACTGGTTCGGGGCAAGATCAGGCTCCCTAGTCCAGTGTGATCACTATCCGAGCTCAAACGCTCATACCGGGGTGCGTACAAGCGGATCGAGAGAGGGAGCGGACTCCCAAGTCTCTGTGATTGAGGCTAGTGCCAATATGAGGGTGAGTGAGGGTGTTTGAGTGTGTTGTCTCGCCTCTCTCCTCGGCTGAGCCCCGCCCTCCTTTATAGTGGCAAGGGGAGCGGGACATATGAGCTCTCCGAGTTGAGGTGAGAGTGGGTAGAACAAGAAACCAAGGAGCGGCGGGTAGGTGAAAGAGCTCTCCGAACGAGCTCGTTGATTGGCCAGGAGCTCTCTCTGAGCTCTCGGTAGCTTTGGACGTCGGAACCGGTCGTCGTCGTACGCGGGAATCCGGGTCTGGGCGATGGTCAAGTGTCGCCCTGTCTTCTATCATAGTTGGAAGCCGTCTCTTCGGTATGGGAGGGGCGGCCATGCTGCTGACGCAGAGATGCGCTCCGCATGTACCCGTAGGAGATCGCAGCAGAGTTGTTGGATGCGACGGGGTACGGCGAGGGAGCTCTCTGGGCGAGCTCTTTGGCCGGGCAGGAGTCGTCTTCGAGCTCTTTGGAGGCCTGGATGCTGAAATTGACCGCCGACGTACGCGCGAATCGAGGTTTGGGCGGTGGTTCGGCGTCGTGCCGTCCTTAATTGTGGTAGGAATCGATCCCGTCGACATGGGCGCGGCCATACCACGGATGTGGCTTGCGCACGTCGATTGTACTTGAGGAAACTGTGGCAACACTGTTGGAGTCGATGGGGTATGGCGGTGTGACGGAAAGGACCTCCCTCTGTAGCTGTAGCGCTGCGTGGCTACTGATTTCTTGTCGAGAGCGGTTGGCCAACTCCGTACTTGCTGGCTTCACGTGGAAGATAGGCGAGCTCTTCTGCCGTCGCGGGGTCCGTTGAGCTCGAGCTCGGGCGAGGCGGGAAGAGGTCCTCGTATAAAAGGTCGTCGTCATGCGGATGAGAGCTCACTCGGGGAGAGCTCTCTTGAGGCGAGAATGTGTCCCTTGGTTCCGAGAGCTCATGCGGCGTCGGTCGCAACGGCGGAGCTTGTCCATGAGCGCGGAGCTCTTTGGAGGATAGGGACCTCTTCGCGTTGGCCGAGCGGGCTCTCAGCTTGTTGACGTCGAGCGGGGAGCTCATCCTTAGCGTCCCGAATATCGATCCCCCACAGTAGCCCCCGAGCGTTTGGGAGAGAGGGGAGTCTCTCCCAGACGCTGTTTTGCACGGTGGCTTTTGTCGCGGAGGTTCTCGAGTAGGGGAAAGTCTTGGGCGTGGAGTGCGGCGCACTCGGGTGTAGCCAGGGCTCCGTGAGGAGGCTGTGAGCTCTTCACGAAGGGCTTTTAGAGTTGTCGTGGGCTCATCGACCGTGGACCGTCTTTCGCCGTGCGGGAGATGGTGAGCTCGGGCCGATCTAGCCTTTCGGGTCAAGGTCGGCGCTCGGTGGCTGAGTGTCGGATGGTCCAGGTGAGGCCCGGGTTTGTTAACTCGTTCGTACGATCGGCTAGTGGATCGACCTCGGATTACGAGGGGCCCGACTTCCGTGGTCCCCGAGCCCTGGGGGTTGCGGAGGCGAGGTGCTTCCTCCTCGGGGAGGCCAGCAGGTCGTCGTGGCCTTCGGGACGGACGCGCACAAACGAAGCCCCGAGCCCACGTTGAGCGCTCGGGCGTGGGCCGTCGATGCCGCTTCGCGAAGTGCTCCGGCTCTCACCACTTTGGGATGGCGCAAGGGCTCTTCGAGTCGAGCTGACCTTTGGGCCTGCGGCGGTGAGCTCGCGCCCGAGCTCCGTGCCTCGGCGTTCGACCGTTGCATCGAGCTCTTCGACATTTTATCCGTTGAGTGGAAAGGCTAGACTTGTCCCTAATCGAGTCGGAAAACGTCCTCTCGGCGTGGGGGGTCGCCCATGCCGTGCGTGAAGGTTCGGTCTTGAGGCATGCACCCGTCGGCCCCCGTTGGAGTTGACGGGTACGACGATATGATTGACTGTCCTCCTCCTGTCTCTGTAGCCTCGCATGGCTACAGAGATTCGTCAGGGGATGGTTGGCCGTGTCAGAGAGTTGGTGGCCAGCCCTCGTGCCCGCAGACTGGAGCCGGGCTCTTCGGGGTAGCTCCGCGCGGGGCTCGTTGTTGGGGAGCTCGGGCGGCCTCGAGGTCTGTTGAGAGATCCCTCGAAGAGCTTGGAGAAGCTTAGGTCGGGCGGGAGTCCGTCGGGGGGGATCAAAGGGCTCTGTGTCGGGTGAGCTCTTCCGAGGGGCTCGGGTGGGCTGCTCGCATGACGGTTTCTCGAAATCCGAAGCGTCGTCGGCCGCTCCGTCACGTCGGCGGTTAATGCGGGCGCTCGTGCACCCTTGCGATTGGCCATGGTTATGGCGGGTCCTCGTGTGTTCTTTGCCGTTGATGGCGGTTCCTCGTAGATCGTGCGTCGTGGGGCGGAGATCGTGGGAGCTTGTCGGGCGTCCCCTGTGTGCGGGAGGCGGACCGTTGCCTTCCGGTTATAAATCGGGGACTCGGGGTCGAGGAGGGGGGCACCGCCTTCCACCTCCCGCGTCCTTCTTCTCTCCTTCGAGAGACTTCTTTGCCTTAGAGATGGAGGGCGGGATCTTCGGGACACGAGGCGGCCGGGGAGGAGGGGCGTCGTCATCGGCGGAGGCGGGCCCGTCCTCCCGCCGCAACTGCGTCGCCGGGCCGATCCCCGGCGCCGCCGGCCATGCCCTCCCCCTCCGGCTCCGGCGCCGCCTCCTCCTCCTCTCTCGAGAGGCGGCGACGCCGAGTCCGTCTCGGCCTCGAGGGCTGCGCCGAGGTCAAGGGGATGTGAGGGGCGGCGCTCATCGGCCGCCTAGAGCGGGAGCTCGCGATGCGCGGCGTATCAATGCGAACGCCGTCGGCCTGACGCAGGTGAGTCGTCCTCCTTCCCGGCTTATCTTTCGAGTCGACGTCGGTGCCCTCCTTGCGGAGGAGTAGCTCGCCGAACGAGAGGTCGCGGCGGCACTTTGATCGGCCCAGCGAGGTCTTCGTCACCAAGCTGAAGCTCGACAAGGACCGCAAGGCGCTCCTCGGCCGCAGGGTTCATGAGCTCGGTGTAGTCATAGGGCGTCGCTGCCGCGGGGGCTGCCGTAGCCGGGACCTCTTTTGTGCCCCTTTTGCTTTCGTAATCTCCTGCTTGGGTCATGTATTCATACCCCTATGTATATATATATATCTATGAATGATGAATGGGTAGGGGTTCGGATCACCTTCGGGATGCCCTTCATTACCTCGAGTGCTTAATGTCGATTTCGTCTTGTGTCGGCGAGATCTTGATCGCAGTTAGACGTGAGGTCTCGAACTCATCGGGCGAGGTGCTCGTGCTTGGCTCGTCGTTTTTCGTCGCACGACTCGCACAGAGTAGCCCCCGTATCCCTTCTTTTGCTCGGGTTTCGTCTCGGAGGCATTTGGTCATTTCCGCGGGCGCGCTCGAGCGCATCCGCGGGCGTAGCCCCCGAGGCTCCGCGGGAACGTGAGGTTCGCGCGGAGGCTTTTTTATAGGTGTTTGTTTTCCCGTTACTGCACGAGGCCGTAAAAGGGGATGTGCTCGGGCTCGATTTTGCCTTGTTGGCTGGAATCGAGTGCTCGGTGAGCTGATAGTGGGTAGTTCGGGAGGTCAAGCTCGAAGGCTCTTTAGAGGTGTGGTCGGCCGTGGGCCCGACCCCGCATCCCGGAGTCGCCGCGTTATTTCGGCAATGTTTCGAGCACATGCACGAGGTTCAGCGAGAAAGGTGGATTCTCGTGGAGACCACTGTTAGAGTTTTTCGTGGGCTCGTCGACCCATCCCTCGCCGCGGTGGCCCGTGGAGGGTGAGCTCGGGCTCGATTTTGCCTCGTTAGGCCGGAATCGAGTGCTCGGTGGTGATAGCGGGTGGTTCGGGGAGGTCAAGCTCGTGCTCATTCGTTGTGGTCGGTGGTGGACCGACCTCGTGTTCCAAAGGCGCAACCTTTACGGTTCCCCGAGCTCGTTCGGGGAGCTCGAGGACTTGAGTCTCCTCATCGTGAGAGGATAACCTAAGGTTGTCTTTCGGCCTCCTTTGGCGACCCGAGCGCGCTAGGGCGGAAGCCCCCGAGCTCGTTCGTGAGCCCGGGGCGGGGCGCCGTCGATGCTGCCCGCCTTAGCGCCCCTCGCCGTGGTGTTCCCGGGCGGCCGTCGAACCCCGTGGGGCCGGCCTTTGAACCTAGGACAAGTCGTGCTCGGTAGGGACCCGAGCTCTGCGATCGTTCGGGCTGCTTCGTATGTGCTCGACTGCGGTAAGGACTAGTTATCAATATCCGGGCGTTGGAAAATTACCGTCGGATGTAGCGGTTATGCCGCCTGCCGCTTTGCCGCCGTCCCGCGACCGCGCCTGCGCCGCCGTTATCGGGCCGGGCCGGACGGCGCGTGAGCTTGCTGCTCGTTCGTTTGATCGGCGGTGGGTCGTCTTCGGGCTCAGTGAGCTTGATTCGCGGCTCTTCGAGGGCCGGGCGCGCGTGGGCGGGAGCCTCCGAGCTCTTCGAGCTCGGGCCGTCGGTGTCGCTCCGCGGAGCGCGCGCCTGCGTCTCTGGGGCGGCGTCTAGAGCTCGGGTTTGAGCTTGCCTTCGGATCCTGGGGTCAATAAGCTCGCGCTGCGAGCTTACCCTCCTCCCGGCTCGGCGATCGGGCCGTTAGGCCGAACCCTCGGATTTTAGCTTCTTGCCGGGTAAAAATGGCCGTTGGGATCTTACCGTTAAGATTTTTACCGTTGGGAAGGAGTCGCGCCATTAAGACGGGCGTCGGTTCGACCTTCTGCCGGGCGTCGTGCGGCGCCACCGATCTGGAGTCGGTTACGTGTGGACGTGGTGCGTGGCGGGCCCCCCAGACGGTTTCGCCTCGACGCCTCCATCATGGCGGAGCCCTATAAATGGCAGGAGATCGTGGGGTGGGGTCACCTTCCCATTACCCGCCTTCCTTCACGCGAGTTCGGAAGAAGAGAAACCCGGCGCCGGTGATCGGCACACAGATTCAATCCTCCACCTCCCCTGCATCGCGGCGAGCCCTCTCGGGCGCAAGATGGGCTCTGGCGGCGTTCGTTGGTGACGGAGGACTTGATTGAGCGGTGTAGCCTCGTCGGTGGCCGCCGTCCCCACGCGACGGAGGCGGAGGAGTGGATCATCCGGCGGCGCCGCACGCGGAGCCCGACCCGCCGCCCGGGCTCGTCGTCTCGTTCGTCGCGTTCCACGGCGCGGGTTGGGCATGCCGCCCGATGACTTCCTCCGGCGGTGATCATGTCTTGGGGCGTCAAGCTCCGGCACCTGCCGCCGAATGGGGTGCTGCTCCTCTCGACCTTTACTATGCTCTGCGAGGGTTGGTTGGGAATTCCCCCAAGCGGGAGCTCTTCAAGCATTACATCTTCGCCAAGATTCAGCCTTTAGCGCTGGCCAAGGGGCGGCGGACCGGCCCTGATCGCTGCGTGCCGCTGCGACTCCGCGGGAAGGTTCGCGAGACCTTTCCGGTGGACGACTTTCCGACGGCGAACACTCGTTGGAGGAGGAGTGGTTCTACGAAGAGCGGCGACTCCTTTCAAGAGCGCCGCGGTACACCGGACGTACCTTCGGCGAGGAGCGAGCTATGGCGCGAAACCCCTTCTGATGCGAGAAGGCGGTCGTGGCGGCGGCCGTGGCCAAGATCAAGGCGCTGGCGTGACGCTGGATTGACGGTGAACCACATCATCGAAAGGCGCCGCTCCCGCGAGGTTGTGGTCATCAAACCCCGCCCGCAGCGTCGAGCTCTCCGAAGTATGGGAGATGACGGGGACAAGGCCCCGTTCGAGGGCTGCGAACGCCGCCGATCTCGATGACGACCGGTGGAGTTCTACGGCGTTGGTGACCGGGGGGGGGGGGAGGGGCGGGAGCCCCGGCACTCCCCGAGCGCGGCGGCGTCGGCGGTAAGTGCCCTTCTTTTTGTTTGAGCTCTCCTCCATTTGGCGCGTGAGGTTTGCGGCACCTGCGGCGGAGCTCGTGCTCTTCGTGTGGGGGTGATAAGCCCTTTCGGGCCTCGACCTCCTTCCCGGCCCGAGCCGGGCGCCCATCGTTGTCCAGCGCGCTCGTGCGGAAGGCGAAAGCGGCGGCTTGTCGCGCGGAGGTGATGACGGGTCGGCCGAAGTCGGTGCCGAAAGCAATCGCCAGAGCTCTCGGCGTCGCCAACCCCAGCCGGAGCCGGCGTCCCCACCGGAGCCCAAATGAGTTCTCCGGGCACGGCGGCGGTGTCGAACACGGCGGGCGCGTCCCGCGGCTCACTGCGCGGTGATCAAGCCCGTGACCCCGCGGTCGACTCTCCGGTCGGCGGTGAAAAGCACCATCGAGGGCGGCGCGCCGGAGGAGGGAGGAGTCGAGCGGGTGGCCCCGGGTGGAGTTCTTTTTGTCTTCGTTGCCGTGGTGGCGTGGCACATGGTCGTGTCCGGCCCCGAACCCTCCTCCCCGTGCTCGGGCGGCGGGGAGATTACCCGGAAGCGGGAGGGACGGAGGGGCTCGGCTTGGCGGCCGACCTTGGGCTCAGGCCCCCGAGAGCTCTTCTTTGTCGTCGTCGGTGAGCTCGATGCCGGTCATCCGAGCTCGGCATCGTCATGCTCGGGAGATGACAAGCACGATGGCGCCGGCGATGATGAGCTCCATGGGAGCGAGCTCTTCGGCGACCGGTGGCGGCCGGCGGCCGCGGCTCTCGGCGAAGGGTCACCGCGGGCCCGCGGGGCCAGAGGGCCACGAGGGGGCGGGACGGCCTCTTCCGGATGCCAGCGTTGAGCTTCCGGCCCGGCGCGACGGGCGATGGTGGGCGAAGGCGACCATGGGGGCGGCCCGCCACGAGGAGGGGAGGAGGAGGCTTGGTGAGGACATCTTGGAGGGCGGCGTCGGGCTCAACGTCACCGACGCAGTCTTGGGTGCCGTTCCTCACCACGGCGATGATGGATGTCGGCGGGGCATGGGTGCGAGTGCGGTGTCGCGCGGCAAGCGTCCCTCCCCCCGTGGATGTCGGACTCCTGCGACCCTGCGTCCGATGACGCCTCAACCCCGGCCTGCGTCGGAGGGCCGACGTGCGCCTCCGCCTCGCCCCGTGGTTTGGTCTAGAGGTGGTACTCAGTCGCTTCCTTTTGTGCCTTGTTAGGATGTTCACCTGCTTTTTAACCCTTCAGGCACTACAAAATGACACCCCCTTTTGCAATGCAAATATGCGTTGCAAAAAATCCATATATGTGTTGGCGGGTCTATACCAACGCCGCATCTAATATGCGTTACCTAAAGTGGCGTTGTAAGGATCTATTACAACACTTATTTATATGTTGGTAACCTGTGCTAATAACCGTTGTAAAGTTGCAACGCATAATGATGGGTTATGGCAACACTTATATGTGTTTGTACAGACCATGGGTGAATAGCCTATAGGGCTTGTCGTTACATATATATTTGGTCTATTGCAACACTTATATGTGTTGTAAGGAAAAAACCATTCAGTCATTAATATCACAATAAATTAATATATAGAACAATAGAGATCATGCTCGTACAATTAAACGAGCAATGCAAAACCATCCAAACACATTGGAAGAAATAAGGTACTCAGCCATATACTATAAAGAATAATTTGTTGCATTACAATGACTACCATCCATATGATACATGGCACAATTTTTGTTCACAGTACAAGTTCCTATCGTAGTAAAATACTAACATAATTGGATCCCTCTTAGAATGCTAGCAGCCCTCCTTTCTCCTTCCAGTTTAGCCTAGCATTTCACTGACGTGGGATCATCCATTTATCTTCATGACCTACAGATGAAAGTTGGATTTCTTTAACAAGACACATAGAAGTAAAATCAAATTCAGATAACATGAAGTTTTAAGGGAGGTGTCTCATAGCATCATATGATGAACAGATGTATATTATATGTTGCACAGATATCAATGATTAAAGTCCATGCAGTAATATACCACTTCCAGAGGTGTCTCTTATACAATGGTAGTAAAAACCATTGTTAAAACTACTCTGAACAACAAAAGCAATGAAAATTTTAGATAGGAGCTAAAATCTGGTGACTGCAATAGCCCAAAAAAAACAAGAGTGCACTGTATACATGCAAACTGCTGCCCAGAAGAAACTTTGAAACTTTGCTGTTTATTAAATATCTCAAATCATAAATGAGTAAAACCATGGACATTGAATATATGCAGTACAATTTCATTGTGCTATTAAAGTGACCATACCCGTGTCAATCGGTAAAAATTGGTGATTCTATAACATTTAGACATTCTGTTTAGAGAGGAAGCCCATTACACACTTCAAAGATTAGTGAATAATAAATTTAGCGCCTACTATTTTACTCGAAACACATGCTGAGGAAGCTAGTGTGCTACTGGATGCCACAGATTCTTGCAGAGTTACTCCCACAAAAATTATGTTTGAAACAACACTCCATTCCAAAATCAACTGGGTATATAAAGTGGGGGCATATATATCCAGTGTGCAAGGATGCTAGAACAACTGAGATGCTGAAATTAATAATAGAGATTTTACATTCAAGCAGAGCTGATTCTCTATTCTAGCCAATACAATTGCAAGTTACACAGTACTCCCTCCGTCCAAAAATTGGGTTCATCTTAGGTCCTGGCGCAATGACCAAGGAGGGAGTGGTGCATGCAAATTCTTTCTTAAAAAAATCCTTTCTTAATTACCGATGACTAATGGGGGAGCTGCATGTAATGCCGGGTTGGGCATGAGGAGCCACCAGTGCATGGGATGCTGTGCATGTGCGTGGGACTTGAGGAAAACTTGTGGTCCCTAGCTTAGACGCTTCCGATTATTGGAAAACTTATTTTTGGTAAGACGAACTCGATTAACGGACGGAGGGAGTATCATGTAGAGGATTACAACCTTTTGGAATATATAATTATGGAAAGAATGGAAGCCATACCAATTCACACATGCAGTTAGTTCTGTAGAGGTTGCATAGGCCTCAGTTCCTTGTCCGCTGAACAAGAATTAAAAAAGAAGATAATTAATTAATGAAATATTAGTAGCTCCATGATATCTGCATCTATTATGTCATAACAAATTTGCTCGACCACTGTGGAACAGGGAACTCGGTGTTCACGGAAGAAGCCGTAACCATAAAAATGGGCCCGACGAAAAAAACATCTATTTATAAATTTGCTTCGCTGTTTAGTTAAGTAGTTTTCTAGTACGTGCATTATGTTTGGTCTCTATACTTTAACCAAACTTTGAAGAAACTAAATATTAAACCATGAACATTGTAGATAGAGTTGTATTATTATTTTCTCTTAGAACACAGTTATCGATATGATTACCTTTTTCTATATGCATTCAGTGCAAAGATACAGAAGATGTGTGCCTTGTTTCCACGAGTTCAGAAACATCCTGAAGACTCCCATCTAGGAGAAATCACCACTTATTAATTATTAATTAATCAATAGAAGTTAACAAGATCAAGGAGAAATCATCAAGTACAACTAGTAGATTGACCCCCAGTCCCCACTACAAGCCCACAGTGACATCCATGCCTTCCATTGCTCCACCAGTAGTTTACTGGAAAATCAGAAATTCACTAATCGATAAGAAATACGAACCAATTTTTTTAAAAAAAATCATAGAGGGGTCAAATCAAATTGAGTGGATCTGGGCATGTCTGCATCTCGTGTATTTAGCCAACAGCTTGACCTATCTAATCTGACAAAGACAAAAGGTGATCAAATATATATACAGCCACCCGGGAGAACAAAATACACCAATACGACCATATAAGACGAGATGAAGTGGGAGGTTTCATAATGCTCCATAGAGATTGATACTACAGGTCCGGATCCTCCAGCAGCTGAACAGTCCAAATAATTTACAGATTTCCAATCTAGTTACTATCCATGTTCAACTAAATCAAATCCAATGCAATCAATAAAGGAAAAAACAGTTATACTTTGTACCTGCGGCCCAGAAGTGAGCCCTAAATCACCGTCGTGTTGCACGGAAGAAGGGATCAATCCAACGCCGTTCTCTTGACGTGGCAACAGGGACCAGCTAGGGTTACCTCTTCAGGCGGTGATAGGGATCGATGAGGGTGCGGGGGAACGTGGGCGTTATCCTGCAGCGGCGCGGTGCAGCCACTGGCGCTGGTACGGGTACGCCGCTGTGCGCCGGTGGTGGCGCAATAGCCTGAGGTACGATGCCCTGCAGCAGGAGGGATGAGAGGTATGGGAGCTTGTGTGCGATGGAAAAGAATAGAAGAGGCATGATTCAACTCCGGGATATAACTGACGAGATCCACAGTGAGGGGGCGGTTCCCATGCAGTTTTGACCCGGTTTTCTCTAGCTAGTCTCTATGATGGGTGGGGCCACTATTAGGCTCCTCAGATACTGTGAATTGTGAGAGAAATATCAAAATAAATTTGCGGGACAACAGAACGTGCGAAATAACAAAAATGGAGGGAAAGAATGGCGGGAGCAAAACATGACAAAAAAAGATCAATAGGCTGTTTTACGTTATCTTATCGAGGGAAAGAATGGCGGGAGCCCAAAAGGATAAAAAAAAATTGAGATTACGCTGAATTTATATTATTATGTTTAGTGTTAGCATTTAAATGTGAAAGCAAATAAAGTAAGACATCTAAAAATTACCCAAGCATAATCGGTCTAACAAATTAAAAATAAAATAAAAATAATGATTTCTATCAAGTAAATATCCTAGTTCAAATTAAACTTTGAACTTTTTATATTCACATATAAAACTATTCAGATATATATTCAGATCCACATTAAAATATGGAAATTCTATATCGATTTGTGGGGGGCTAGGGTGGCTCCATATTGAGGCGTACAAATAGGCGCCGACTATTTTTGAATGAAGTACTTAAAATCAAAAATTTAAAATGGACTCTCATGGATTAATGACCAAAATAAAAATTGTAGATCTCAAGGAGTTATAAAACTTTGTTGTTAACAATTTTTTTTTCTATTTGAATTCATTTGGTGCTTTAAAATGTTATTTGAAATTTAATTTCAAATTGTTGAAGAACACTTATTTATCTTTTTAATCTGTGGCTAAAACATATGACTAGTTGTTCTCCATCATACTAACTTTAAATGTGATGGTTCTTTTTTCTAAATTTTTATAAAATCATGGTCTATCTAATTATTATGCTCTTACTGCTATTATTTTACTCATATTTAAATGTAGTTGACAAGTTTTTAATTTGAAATCATCTTATCATACAAAACTAGATTTAAATTTAAAATTCAAAATTTTCAAATGACTTCGTAGGCAGAATCTCACTAAATGAAAGTTGTAAATCTTGAAAAGTTATGCAACTTTTAGTTGAAAAGTTTTTCATTTGAATTGATTTAGGGTCTCAAACAATCAATTTACAAACGATTTAGTATAATATGTGGGGAACCAAAATAGATTATAGACACAAGTGAGTGTGAGGTGTAGTGATAGAGGGAGGCAACCATAGCCCAGAGCGTGCTATTTTTGAGGTGGGTCCTCCCCTTATTTAAAAATATTTTACTATTTTTGACATTTTTATTATGAAAATTGAAAACAATTTGTAGGGCTTACTAAATATTGAACCGCCGCTACAAAGCGATATACAGAGAGAGGTCAAAAAGCTACCACTAAAAACACTCTATTTTTAAGTATGGTTGCTTAAAAACAGTACTGCAATAGTATTCAAAACAAGTTTACAAAAATTTAAACAAAATTAGTATCCAATGAAACAAAAAGACCATGTAGTCTAATGTTGAGAGGAGGTTTGGCTACGTATATCAAGTGTCTTCCGTTCAAATCATGATTAAATAATTATTTTCGTTCTTTTTAGAAATCGCACCAGTTGACACCATTTGATTTTTAGACTTATCCGGTCGCAGTGTTAATATATTTTTAGTTTTTTTTTAACATATTTCCTGGCCACAGATTTGATGTGTCTGCGGCCACCATACTTATGAATCCGGATAAAAGAAATCAGTACCTCCATTATGAACAAAAGGAGTGTTGTTCATTTGGCTAGGGTGAGTTGAGAGGAGGTGAAATACCCACCGTTCGATTCCTCTCAAATCTTCTTTTCTTAGTTATTGCGGGTCTTCTTTTTTAGTTATTGCGGGGAAAAATAAAAAGCAGGAGCACAGTTTGGTGCGGGAAAAATAAAAAAAAACGCTGGGGAGCCAGGGACAGGAGAAAGGGCTGGCCGGCTGACTCAAACACATACGTTTCACATGTGTTGCTACTGAGTTGCCTGCAACAGATGAATTAAACGTTGCTTGATATGTGTTGTTAAATAGGGGTTTTGTCTTGTAGTGAGGGAGTACAGGACTCCCTTCGTGTCTATAACCAGTTGACGCGGCTCTCGTTGAGGGCCAGCGGACTGGTAAGCAAGCTGACGACGACGCTTGCGCGACATGCGCGGGGAGATCGACGCAACGCAGCTCCAGCACCGATATCTCGAGCGCCGGGTGGAGGAGGTCACAGAGTATGCTCGTGGAGGGAAGACCAGGCCTCGTGAGGCGCAGGAGAGGTGGAGGCCGCGCCACGCGCGGGCGGCCCAGCAGGGAGGAGGAGCGAGCCGCCCATAAGCTGCAGTGCGAAGGTCCGTGAGGAGCTGGACTCCCTCCGCGGGATGCTCGAGACAGAAGGGAGCTTGAGCGCCGGGGCTCGAGCCTCGGCAACGACCCCCTGAGGAAGGACCAGGACGAGCTTAAGGGACAACTTCGACAGCCGAGACGCCGAGCTCGCGGGTGAGCACTTTCGCCTTTGTCTCGTAGCTTTCCTTTTTCCCTTTTATCCGTGTCTGATTCGTTACTTTCCTCTGCAGCCGAGAAGGAGAGGACCCTGAAGGCGGAGCAGGAGGCTGAGGACCAGAGGCGTAGGCTCGCCGTCTCTGAATCCACCCTGGGCTGCCAAAACGCGCTGCAAGGAGGCGATCTTCAAGCAAGCACCTCGAGCTCGAGGCGCTAAGAGTGCTCAAGGCCTCCCGGAACGCGATGCCAAGGCTGCGGAGGAGGCCGAGAGCTTGAAACGTGCTCACGGGACCGCCACTGCGGTCGGAGACGTTTGTGACATCCCGGGTGGAAGACGCAAATGACCCGCTGCGGGGTGTCCGCGCTCCGCCGCAGGTGGCGGAGGACGCGGGGCGCCGTGGCACAAGGCGGTCAGCGTCGTCTTCTCCCACTACCCCGATTTCGAGGCTCCACCAGACAGGTGGGCCTGCGTCGACGACGCCACCGAGCAGAAGTTCTGTCGCGGCCGAGGCTGCCACGGCGGAGCTTATCCACCGAGCTCTTCAAGATGGCCGCCGATGAGCTCGAGGTTTTCGGGCATCCCATCGGTGAGGATGGGGCGGACGAGGAACCCGCCGCGGAGGAGGCCGCACGTGATGTCTCCGCACCGGTGTCGATGGATCAGGGACCCTCTACGCAAGGATAGAGTTCCAAGGCTTGGCCTCCTTTAGTGGTTCGTTAGGTCCTCGCGATCGAGGCGAAGTTGTAAAGACTCGTGGTTATGGCGCGGGTGGACGCTGCGCTTTCCCCGTGTCTTTTCCGTGCCCGCTCGACATTTTTTTTCGTACCCGAGCTTGCATCCCCGCAGCCGACGGCGGGCCCCTCCTTGCCGGCCGCTGGGGCGCAGAAGGTCGCCGGGCGATCGCGGCGTGCTTTCCGGTGATGAGCTCGTAGGTTAGCCGCTTCGGGCATTGTCCGTGGCCGAGGGGGAGGTGTGAGTTTGCGAGCCCGAGCTCGTTGCCCAGCTCGCACGGCGGCTTTTTGTGAAGAACTGGTTCGCGAAAATCGTGGGATGTGCACCCCCCCGATCTCGTGGGCCCCCCTCGAAGCGAAGATCGGCCTCGCTGCCGAGGGCCGGTCATGGCTCAATAAACTTGTTAATGAGAAAATGAGCTCGAGAGCTTGAACGGATCGATGCAATCGAAGGACATTTTTCTTAACACAGCTTTAGAGGGGTACATAGCATCTAGGTGAATAGAGGAAGGTCAGGCCTACGTGCATGGAGCGCTTAGGAACAAAGCAACCGCCTTTAGAGATCCTAAGAGGAACCGACGTAATATGCCCCGCCACGACGATCTCGTTGCTTGCTTGTCTGCCTCGGGGTTGTGGCCTCCCGGAGAAGGCGGGGTCGAGGTCGAAAGGATCGAGCTCGAGGGCGGCCGGCGGCCCTCCGCCTTCCGGGCCGTCGTTCAGCCGATGCCGAGGTGATCGAAGGCGGACGTGCCTCGCTCCCTCCTCCTCCGCCGAGGAACCGCGGAAGCCGGTGAGGCTTGAGGCGGCGGCAGGCGCCCTCGATGATCCCGGCCCGGCGGGGAGAGAGGCGTTCTCTTGGCGGCCACTTCCCCTTGCTCCTCGGGCGACCGGGAGGCGGCTCGAGAGGTGAGCTGGCCGGTTTGCTCCCCGATGGGGAGGCACGGAACCGCGCTACCGGGTCCCGGCATGTATACCGGGGACGGTTGGCGGCCCATGCGTCGGCCGACCGCTGATGCGCTGCGGCGACGCGACGCGAGACGGACGGACGCGCTGGGCGAGCCCGTATAGCCTCGGATCGAGGAGGTCGTCGCATAAGTCCCGCTGCCGCCCACGCGTCCGGCCGGGCGAGCTCGAGCCGCGGGCCGGGGCCACGAGGTCTCCCGCCGCGGTTGTCGCGGCCTCGCCTCGGGCCGGAGGAGCGGGCGCGGGTCGCGGCGCCGGGTACTGCCGCGGCGACGCTGAGGTCGGGCGCGGGCGGGCCGGACGAGCGGTCGTGGTCAGGTTTCCCCGGCCCCTTGCGCCGCGCCGCGGAGGAGCCCCGGATACCCAGAGACGCTCACGTGGCGCCCGAGGGGGCGGCGTGGGACCCGCAGGTGATGGAGGGGAGGCCTTCCCCTGCTCCCAAATCGTAACGGGCGCCGAGGGGCCGATGTCAAGAATGGGGCTAGCAGGGTCGGCCCTCGCGACGGCTTACCAAGTCGTCGGGGTGTCTGGGGACGCCAACTGGAACCCGAAGCGGCGTCCGGGCGAGGATGCCGCCAAAGCGAGGCGGGTGCCACCCCATCGGTGGGAGGCAGGGGTACGGGTCCCCCGAAGCCCCAAATGCGGGACAGGACGCCGAAGGTGCCGCCGCGGGCGGATGCGGAGGAGGACCATGCCGTAGCCCTCGCCGGTGGGTCGCAAAACCTCGGGAGCCGAACCGGAGGATCAAGGCCGCCGGAAGTGATGCAAAGGGAGAAGCCATCGGAGGGTGGATCGTCGCACCGCCATACCCTACCGGGCGCGCTAACCGCCGTGGGTCCGATATCGCGCGACCACCGCCACAAGATCGATCGGCTAGTGCTTCTCCGAATGGCCTAGCTTCTAGAGACAATGACACAATGTTTATACCGGTTTGGGGCAAGATCAAAGCCCCTAGTCCAAGCAGGGATCACTATCCGAGCTCAAACGCCATACCGGGTGCGCATAGCCGATCGAGAGAGGGAGCGGACTCCCAAGTCTCGTGATTGAGGCTAGTGCCAATATGAGGGTGAGTGAGGGTGTTTGAGTGTGTTGTCTCGCCTCTCTCCTCGATCGAGAGCCCCGCCTCCTTTTTATAGTGGCAAGGGGAGCAGACATATGAGCTCCCGAGTTGAGGTGAGAATGGGTAGAACAAGAAACCAAGGAGCGGGGGTAGGTGAAAGAGCTCTCCGAACGAGCTCGCTGATTGGCCAGAGCTCTTCTCGAAGCTGTAGCTTTGGACGCCGGAACCGTCCGCCGCCGCACGCTGGAATCCGGTCCCGGGCGATGGTCATGTGTCGCCCTCGCTCTCATCATAGCTGGAAGCCGCCTCTTCGGCATGGGAGGGGCGCCTTGCCGCCGACGCTAGAGATGCGCCCGCATGTACCCGTAGGAGACGCAGCTACAGAGTTGTTGGATGCGACGGTACGGCGAGGGAGCTTTTGGGCGAGCTCTTTGGCCGGGCAGAGTCGCCTCGAGCTCTTGGAGGCCTGGATGCTGAAATTGACCGACGTACCGCGAATCGAGGTTTGGGTGGTGGTTCGCCGCCGTCGCCGTCCCACTGTGTAGGAATCGATCCCACAAACATGGGCGCGCCATACCACGGATGTGGCTTGCGCACGCCGATTGTACTTGAGGAAACCGTGGCAACACCGCTGGAGCCGATGGGGTATGGCGGTGTGACGGAAAGGACCTCCCTCTCCCGTAGCGCCGCGGGCTACAGTCGTGGAGCAGTTGGCCAACTCCGTACTTGGCTGGGCTTCGCGGAAGATAGGCGAGCTCTTCCCGCCGTCCGCGGGTCCGCTGAGCCTCGAGCTCTGGCGAGGCGGGAAGAGGTCCTCGTAAAAGGTCGCCGGTTGAGCGCGGATGAGAGCTCACTCGGGAGAGCTCTCTGAGGCGAGAATGTGTCCCTTGGTTCTCCGAGAGCTCATGCGCGTCCGGTCCGCAACGGCGAGAGCTCGCCCATGAGCGCGGAGCTCTTTGGAGGATAGGGACCTCTTCGCTGGGCGAGCGGGCTCTCGCCTTGTTGACGCCGAGCGGGGAGCTCATCCTTAGCGTCCCGAATATCGATCCCCCACATAGAGATTAGTGGGTTAGTATCAAAACATCCTCACATGTCTTGCATTGAAACTCTCCCCTTTTTGTGTGGTGTATCTCTCACACTCATATTCTTGATGTTGTCAACCTCACATTTGGTGGAATCACACATCTCACTTTTATTTTCACTCACACTCGATTTGGCTATGTGGCTCACATTCTTACATTTAGTGGAGTCGACAACTCACTCTTGTTTTCACTCTCACTCAATTTGGCTATGTGGCTCTCATTCTCACATGGGTTTTGATGCACAATATCTTCAACTTCTTGTGGAGCAACATATGAATAGATGCCTTCATTCATTGTCTTTCCCAATGGCATTGGGACAACAATAGTTGCAGTGGAACAACCATCTTGTGCCTTCTCAAAAGACACAAAACTTGCATCAATAGAAGTGGAATCATCTACATTAGTCTCGCCTTCAAACTGAACTTTTTGTGGCATGTTTGAGCACAAACTTTCAGCACAACTGTCCAACAATTCATCACAAGTTGCAGCTGATGGCACAACACATCTTGGCACTTTGATCATGCTTGGAACTACATAAGCATGTAACTGTAGAATCGTTGAAGCATGATGAAGTCCGTCTTGGAGAGATTTGTTACTTGCACTAGATGACACATTGGAAGCATCTTTCTTCTCACATTCAGCTTTCAAATTGACACTATGGTCAGCCTTCAAATTCAGATTAGATGTGCCTTCAAAATCTGAAGTGTTATCAATCTTTGATCACATTTTGGCTCTAAAATTTCACCATGTTGCACAAAAATATTCTGGACAGATTTGGAGCATATAACTTCATCATACTTAGCACTAGAACAAGGCTCAAAACTTCTAAGATCAGCAACACATGTTTTCATGCAGCGAGATGGTGCTTCTGGCTGAATAAAGTGGACAATTTCACAAGGAGAGACAACAGTAATGACCTCATTCTTGTCATTAAAATTCAGATTTGCATGATGTTGATCTGCAGCAACTTCCTTCATCAATTCAGCACACAAAGGATCAACCTTGGAATGAGAAGTATATTCTCTAGTGTTACAACTCAGTTGATGACCTTCCACAACTTTCATTGTGGCTTCTTCTAGCTCGCACTGGGTGGCATGTGCAGCAGATTTTTCTTCTTGATCTTGCTCAAAACTGAGAGAACGAATGTTGAGATTACTTGCAAACTTCTTCCTTCACAATTTCAGATTGTGAATGACACTTTGGGATAGAAACTTTCTTAGAGATTGGTGTAACCTCATGATCCAAGCTAACATCACACACCTCATCATTTCCCCATATCAACTTGAGGCACAAAGCTGCCTTCTTGCTGCATAGAAGAGTTCTTCTTGGAGCTGCAATGTTTATGTTCTCTTCTTTTAGTACTGGAATCAACTGAAGAAACCTTTGGGACAGCATGTCCTCTCTTGTTGCATGGAGTTGATGCTTTCTTCTGTGCACTAACAGAGGATACATTGGGCTGCAGTTTAGCATATTCATCTTGGCACAAACTAATGCACCGTGTGGTCTTGCCTTGCTTCACCTTGGCAATTTTCTTCTCCTCTCTAATTGCACAACTCAAAAGATCTTGCATGCTTCTAAAATATTTTCCCTCAAGTGCAGCAGCAATGTTATCATTAAGACCTTTCTCAATGTACTTCATCGCTTTCATCTCATCAACAACCTTTGCTCTATGCAAGGAAGAATGTAGCTCATCATAATATGCTTGGACAGATTTACTACCTTGCTTCACATTCTCCAAACAACGAAGCAAAATCAGCCTTCTCTTGGAATAAATTCTTTCCTCATGGCCTTCTTCAAATCTTCCCAATTCTTGATGAGATGCTTATGTGGATATTCTTTCCACCAATCAAGAGCATAGTCTTCAAACTCAAGTACAACTCGTGATATCTTCTTGGATTCTCGACAAATCTTGGACATCAAGTTCAATCTCCATTTGCTCTAGCCAATCAAGAAACTCCTCCGATCGGTACTTCCATAGAATGGAAGATTGGTGTACCTTCGGCCTGTCATGGTTAATGCATATGCAAAATAACAAGCTTATATGTGGTATAGGTAATATGTGGAATCTCACAATCTCACCTCTCTTACCAACCAATGCTCTTTATGAAATTCCTCGCGGCTTACGAGAGAAACAAATGTGTGGTGGTAATGAGAGTGATGGTTCAGCGAATACAAGACCAGAGAGTACCGATTACGATGGCTTTTATGTGGAGCTTGGTGGGGAATAATAAACAAGGAATGCAATCTGAATTCTAGTTGTTGTAAGGTTAAGTAACAATCCAAACAAGAAATTCCCCGCCTAGTGCTGACCACAAGATATGAATGATGTAAAATGATCACACACGCACAAAGAAAATTTCAGTTTCGATGCAAACAAGGATGTATGATTGGGATGCAAGTGTTGCGATCAGACCCAACCAAGATTTTGCACCAAAGAAAGATAGCAAACTGATTGTTCAACTTGATACGATAACTTTCAAGAATTGTGTACTTGAACAAACCGATCTTTCAATCTTTCCTTCTCAACTTTCTCTTTTTTTTTTTTTTCTTTTTTTTTTTGATACACTTTTTTTTTGTATAACAAAACACAAATATCAGATATGATACTTGCACTTATGATAGAAATAAAAACACAACCAGTAGCTATGAACTTGATAGGATCAAAGATAACACGAGAAGGGTGATGTAGGCTATAGTGTTTTTTTTTGGGGATTTTGAGATATATAAAAGAGGCGCAAAGGACACGCTGAAGGATAATGATCAGCAACTAAAACAAAGACTCTAATCGACTGAAACTTGACCAAACTCACCAAAATAACAGATTGAAACAACGGGCTAAGCAATATATATTTTTAGGTTTTGCTGGTGGATAGGACGAAACAAAATATATGTAGCTAGGGTAAAGAATCCTACCGTGGCAACCGTAGAGCTGATACCAGATGATACGTCACGGTGTCCCGATCTTCACGACGTAGGATGATCTTTAGATAACTAGCTTCAAAGAAGCCAAGATAACTTGCTGCAAGCAGCGATAACTAGTGCAACCTGACGAATAAAACTCGAAGCCAACCACCGTCTTTTAACCGGCAACCCGAATCGAGGATTCGCCCAACTACACTCTCAAAGACCAACCAACACAGCCTACAATCAATCAAGGAGAACCTTGAAGGGAGTAGGAGCACCAATTGGGAGCGGATGAAGCCGCCGCTTCTGCAATCCCGCGAAGGAAATCACAAGAGCAAGGGGTAGAGATCTCTCTCTGAATTTGTTAGCACTCGGGCTGAACAAAGGGGTTCTATATTTCAATTATCAAAAGTCTGAGATTACAATGATGCTATGGAGTATTTATACTAGCTAAAAATCCTTCTAGATATGTGTAAACTCGGGATGGAAATGAAAAGACTAAGAATGTGAAAAGGCCTCCATGAAATCAACTCCCGAAGTGGTCTCGCGCGACTGTTGGCCTCCAGAGCAGTCTTCAGTAATTAGGCAATAACTCCTTATTGGGAAGTCCAAAAGATGAACGGTTGGATGCGTTGTAAAGCTAACTTGATGATATTTCCAACCATGTATACCATGCACCACGACACTTTGTATAATGGTACAGTTTTGCATTCGAACTTGGACTTCATGCTAACTGTTGAACTTCGGAGCAGTCTTCACTAAAAGAGGTCGGTAGCCATAACCCGAACTTGAAACAGGCCGAGGCTTGATTCATCAGAAACTAGACTTCAAGAGTTTTCCAACAAGTGCTCATTCACATTCATAGCTTTTGGGAAACAAAAGTTATGAACATTTCTTTCGGACTGTTCTGCAGGACTGGTCTTGCTCGAGCTTGATTCTTCTCTGTGTTCATCGCCTTGTATGTTATGTCATTCTCCTTAGCGAACCTGAGCATTAGCAATGTGCAAGATTTAGGCAGTATATAATTCTCTTTAATGGTAAAATGAGTTTCACAAAGTAGCGCGTGCACCTTGCATTGTAGTTTTGTATTCGATCCATCAAAGACATGGGTTGGTGTAGCGTGGTTGGAATGTTGTAACAGCTTGCTTGATGTCGCGTGATCGGTGTAGAGGCTCGACAAGGCCAACATAGAGGCTCGACAAGGCCAGCATAGAGGTCGGCGTGGATGTCGACGAGGTCGACATAGAGGTCGGTGAGGTCAGTGAGGTTGGCGTGGTCATATCACCTAGTACGTAAGAATTTTCTTGATCCTAGCACCAGCTAGCTTTGCAAACAATTAACGACACAACCAAGATGGCATTGGCACCAAGATACATATTTTAACAAAGTTAAAAAAATAAAACAAGGGACAATACAAGGACATAAACAAATGACAAGCACAAGGTATAATACAAGGCAAAATACAATACAAGGGACATTACAAGCCGAGAAAAAGTACAAGACAAGGGACATTACAACGGACAATCCAAACACAATTCGCTCCTCCCTATGATGACTTCCGCGTCTCGGCCTCGAGGGCCTAACGGCCCACTCGGCCTCGAAGCGAAAAGTGTTACTTTTCAAAAGGCGCCTTCAGCGAAGGTTTATATACGATGTCATTTTGTATTGTGCTGCCTTGTATCGCAGGGTCCCTGTTTTTGGACTATGACATCTTGTTTCAAACAAAGTTTTTTTTATTACAAGGGACATGACAAAAAGTACAAACAAGACGGCAGATTTGATAAATTCTCTTTTTTTGCGGTCCACAACCAAGGAGTTGATGAAATGGAAGAACCAGATTCTTTAATGCTACCGCATTCTTTAATGCAGATTGGTCTTGGAAGTGATGATAATGCCATCCAACTTACTCAATTGTCCGAAAGTTAACAACTGATCATGAGGTTTGAAAATAATGAAACTAGTTTCCATTTGACAAATTTCATGTTATTGCCATTGAATGTTCAAAGAAACTAGTTAGGTATTCGCTTATCCATGAGAATTTTTATATGCAGATCGCTTTGGCAAGACAATTCGAACTCAATCCCGAAAGTTACTACAACTATCATTCAAACATTGTCAACCCCAATTACACTCATGAGGTAAATTAGAATTCTTGTTATTGCACATTAAGATGCAACAAATTGCAGTGCTGGAAATGTGCAAATTTAGCCTATCCCTAATTGCAACTACCGATATCCGACTATGCTTCGTTTATTTGTAATGAGCAGGATACTTCAAGAACACAAGTGGACTATAACCGCTATGGACAAGAAGAAGAAACAGAAGAAATGAATGTGAGTTTCCAAAATATCCACCAAAATTATTCATGAATCATTTATAGTCCATCGTAAGCTATTTTATATGGCTCTTCTCTTATGCAAAAGCTACATCCATTAGAGGGTTTTCAATTGAATCCTCGAGAGCTTTTACCTATTCGAATCAAACATTTTGAATTCAACAAATACTCATGAGGTAAAAATGGAATCAACTTACTTTGTTAATCTTGAATCTGTTTGTACACTACTTTCTCTCCCAATATTGTTTCCTTTAGCAATTCGTCCCTCATGTCCGCAACAGGCCCTCAAAGACCACCAATGAACTACAACATCTTTGAACAAGAACAAGGCATACAGAGAGAAGAAGTGAGATTCATAAAATAGGCACTAAACATTTTGAAAATATATCTATGTTTGAATTATAATGCTTGATGCTAGTGATTGCAGCTTGATCACATCACGTGGAGGAACGAGCTATGTACTATCACAAGGTGGAACAAGCTATACAAGCCTAATTAACCATTTCATGGGACATGCAAATTTTTCAAATCTCATTGATGAAGATGTTATGTCATCACAAATGAATGGAGGTTTCATGGCCTTGCTCAATGGCCAAGAGGTATTCACTTGTTTTGTACAAATAATGCCGCATTACTTTTATTTTGTACAAAGACATGATGAAACATCTAAACAATACACTTGTTTTGCTACCTGTGGAAAACAGAACCAAATGTTCATAACAACCAGCAGAATCCCCGAGCCTCAAAGAACCACAACACTTTGCAGACGGCCCGCAATATGAGGAATCGAGTGGCACTGCAGTATGCCAACAATGAAGGAAACTTGGTACATGAACAACAACATAACCAAACTTCCTATGAAAACCAAAGACAAGCATTCATCATGAGGCAAAGACAAGAATGTGAAGAAAACATGCAGCCAATTGAAGAGCAGCATCTAGAGCGCAGTGAAGAAGAGGATGAAAAGCTAAGAGCAATTCAGATAGAAACTGAAACTATTATGGCAGCAGAACGCTTGTCTCAAGAATATGCTGACAGCCTCGTCCCTCACATTGGAATGAAATTCGATACATCCGACCAAGCCTATAAATTCTACAATGACTACGCCTTTATAGTTGGCTTCTCAATTGTCAGGTGGCACAGATACAAGTGCCAAGACAAGAAAGATGCAAACTATGGCAACGTAACTAGAATAACACTCAAGTGCAACATGTGCGGTAAGCCAAAGCCGAAAGATAGCATGGCAAAGGAGGGTGAGGTCTCGCATTGCCCAGTGTCCAAAGCACTAGTAACAAGAAAAAGAAGAAGCCTGCATTAGAGTACAATGCGCCAGAAAGAACAAGAAGCAGATATCTGGTACACCTCCAACACCAAATCCGGTGCCAAACAAAAGGGTAACAAGCACACTTGAAACCACAGATTGCCCCGCTGAATTCATTGTGACACTACATAACGATGTATGGACAGTCACTAGGTTGAACCTTGAGCATAATCATGCGTTTGCAGGCGACAATCAAAAGAACAAGCTGTTCTCATAGATTAGGATGACAGATATGGAAAAGGAGCTCATCGCCACGTTCAACAAGGTTAACCTACCGGGATAGGAAGATCATGGTTGTTCTATCCTACTTAAGAGGAGGCGCTGCGTGACTCCATTCAATAAGAAACATGTCAGCAATGAGAAGACCAAGATTAACAAGGCAACGACAGACAATGACATGAAGCAAGTGTATGAATGGTTCTCTAAGCAGCAGGCAGAAGACCCAATGTTCTTCTACAGGTTTGACATAGATGAAAACAACAAGGTGAGGAACATTTTTTGGAGCAATGGAAGGAGTAGGATATACTATGAAGAGTTTGGAGACTGCATTAGTTTCGATACAACCTACAACACCAACAAGTACTCCCTCAAGTTCGCACCGATTGTAGGCATCACAGATCATGGGGACAACTGTTTGTTCGATCAAGCGCTTTCATCATGGACGAGACAACGGAAACTTTTGAGTGGATATTTGAGACTATGCTGACTTGTATGGGAGGGAAGCATCCTAAAACTATAATCACCGATCAGGACTTCGCAATGAGGGTTGCTATCAAAAATAAGCTACGAAACACTATCCATCGAAATTGTTTCTTCCACATCGTGAAGAAAGCACAAGAGAAAGGTGGAAGAGTGTTCTCAACAGAGGCAAATAAGAAGCTTCATGCTGATCTCTTCGACATCCTAAGGTACTCGCTGACTGAGACAGAGTTTGAGGACTTGTACTGCAAGTTGCCACTAACATATGACGTAAGAGGCTTCAAATACATGGCTGACATGTGGGAGAATAGGACAAACTTTGTTCCATGTTACTTCAAGAAGGACTTCTTCCCTTTTATCAACTCTACAGCAAGGAGTGAAGGCACGAACGCACTATTCAAACTAGATGTCGGACCAAGGTACAACATTAACAGATTTATGAGTGAGTTTCAAAGAATATCTAATACAACTGAAAAGAATCAACAAGAGCAGGACTTTCTTACAAGACAAAAAGCCTTGGTTGAGTACAAGGTATGAATTTGAAAGGTGTTGACGGTCACTAACGACGATTTTTAACGTCAACATCCTACCATAAAGGGGGTGAAACCATACATTATCATACTCATATACATTTATCACTAATAAATTACACTTGTAGTGTCTTGTATTTTATTTTGCGAGTTATAATAAAAAGCAAGTGGAAAATCGACCAAAGTACGCCATCCGGGAAAGCGCATATTTGCAAAACTCAAGCCCAAGAGCAAATCGACCCAAAAACATCAAATCGGGCCAAGCAAAGCCCGCCCACAACTTTTCAGACGGAGACGACACCCCACCAAGACCCGGCCAAAGCCGAGCCTGGGGGTGCGCACGCACCACCGGTAAGCGGCCGCACCCTCCCCGAGGCGAGCCGCCCAGCCGGGGAGGCGGTTCGTGCACCTTCCAAACGGGGTTTCCCGCCCTTAGTTGATCGGTTTTATGCGACATTAGGAAGGTTTACTGTGTCGGTTTTGGTGTAATTTAGCACTTAGGCCCCTCCTCCAAGTGTATAAGTAGGCCCCCTCTCTCCCTCTCTCAACACACACCATTTGGAGCCTCCTCACTTTCTACTCTTCTTCTCCTCTCCTCTCTACTTCTCCACTTCTCTAGTTCTTTTAGTCTTTAGTAGTATTTGGAGCAAGGCTAAGCTTCATTGGAGAGCTTGTACTTGGGAGAAGGAATATTCGGTATGAATACATTTATGGTTTATCCTCAAGTCTTGATCTCATATGCTTGTGCAATAGAGCTAGAGTATTTACATGTTATATTCTTGACATGTTGTTCTCGACACGATCATGATAGAAGAACTAGACTATAGTTCCTATGTCGTGATTAGTCGTATAGAACTTAGGACCTAACCATTCATGCCATGTATTTGAGTAGAGTATGAGTTGTGCTGAGGTGGCGGTTCGTTGTGTCCTTCGGGGCTTGCTCGTGTCCTATTCCGTCCATCCGTAGGGTGGGGGCCATGGGGGACATGAGTAGTGTCCTAGTATGCGGACGTGGTGTCCGGATGCCAGGTATCCTTCGAATATGAGTGCATGCCACGGTTGAGGGGGTAGGCGGCTTGGTCGTGACAAGCCTTGACCGTCCCTTGAAATCCCCCCACGTTCGTGTGTGCTGTAGGAGTTCGTAAATGCCTTCCTTTAGGGCGGATGCTCCGGGAGGTCTCCCTGTCCATCTCACTCTCAGCCTAAAACTCTAGTCATCTATGTTTGCATGATTATTAACTTGTTCTTTGCACAACTACTTTAGAATGCCTGCCCCACTTAGGAATATTCTTTATTATTTATTTTCCTTTTATCCTTGAGGTTGGCCCAAGTGTGTGTCACACTATCTTAAACTATCATGACTTACCCCTGTATTGAGTATTGGTCAACTGCATAGACATGTCGTCTTGTTCATGCCCCTGCTAGAGTCCTACACCATGCCTTCCTTTGGGAAAATATAAATAACGATACCCCCGAATATCTCCGGTGAAATGCTACAACGGTATTTCCGTGCGCTTGCGGACTTGTTCTCAGTAAAAGCTGGCTGAATACCACCCCGACATCCCGTGGCGATGGTAGCTGGAATGTAACAATTCCGGCAAAGTCGCTGTGGGAAGTCAACCCGTGGTTTCCGGTGTTTTGCCTTTTTGGCACTTGCGCTTAGGAAACGCAACAAGCATTTCTGGCGCCGTTGTCGGGGAAGGCATTGGTTATAAAGATTCTAGAAAGACATGTTCATAATGATGTGTATGTGTAAGTAGCCATTACTCATGCAAAGCTAATCTTTCATGTTTTCTCCTCGTTGTGGATGAAGACAGATAGTGTTCGATTGGTTTGTCCCTCGTTGAACAACTACATCGCAGATCCGGCGGCACTCCCCGAGGAAGAACCCAACTCATATCAAGTCTTCCCGCTACTCCGCCGACAAACAAACCAATCACCCTTGCATCATCTCGTATTCCACTCATGGCCAAGTCGATCCGCGACCACCCATCCCTCTTTTTGCCAACGTGCCCGCGGGCCCGCCACAACATGGGAACAGAGAACTTTGAGCTCCGGCCCGGCCTAATCAAGATGGTGCAGCAAACCAATTTTATGGTTTGCCAAGTGAGGACACAAAAGCGCATCCGCAACACTTCCTCGAGCTCGCTGACACCATTGTCATCCAAGGTGTCACACCAAAAGCCATTAGAATCCGGCTGCTTTCCCCTTCCCATCACGGGAAGGCGAAACAATGGTTCTACAAAGAGACGGAAGTCGCCAACACGTGGGACAAATGTTCCACGGCGTTCCTCACTAAATTCTTCCCCATGAGTAAAACTCACACCCTGAGGGGAAGAATTGCCAACTTCCAGCAGAATACCATGGAACCCATACCTGCGGCATGGGAAAGGCTACAAGAGTACATTCAAGCATGCCCGCACCATGGGATGGAGAAATGGCTCGTGATGCATCCTACAATGGGTTAACACCCATGTCAAAAGAGCACATTGATGCCATCGCCGGAGGTGCCTTCCTCTCCCTCACCATCAATAGAGCAACAGCTCTTATGGAGAAAAATAGTATCCAATCAAGCTTGGGGGAGGAAAGTCTTGGCAAACAAGAAGATAGCATGCGCATCGTGGAGGAGACGGACATGCCCGCTACAATGGATCTCCTATTGAAAGAACTTGACAAGTGTGCCAATCAAGAAGAAGAAAAACTTACGACATCAAGTTAAGGCCATAGACTCACACGTAACATGTGAAGTCTGTGGTAATGTTGGCCATTCAGGGAACGATCGCCTTTGAAACCCGTGAAGACGTTACTCACATCAACAACGGGTTCCGGTCGGAAGGAGACCATAATGGGTGGAACAACCGGCCGCGCCCACAAAACCAAGGAGGTAATTCAAACTCAAGGTACAATTCGAATCCTCTCTCCTTGGAAAACTTGGTCTTAGACCAAGCAAAAATAATTGAAGAACTTTCAAAGAAGTTGATGCTTAATGATAAAATAATTGAAAACATGATTTTCAAAATTAAAAGTTTAACTTCTTCTTATGAAAGACAACCGAGCTTTAATAAAATGATAGAAACCCAATTAGCTCGCTTTTTACTCACGCTTTGCCTCGTTGTCGGTTCGGGAAAAGTTTTGGGGCAACCCAAAATTTCTCTTGAATCTATTAAAATGGTCTCAACAAGGCCTGGTAAGCCTCTATGTCGGAAGAAAACAAGTCTCCTACCGAGCCACCACTCATTATCAAGAAGGAGGACCCCGGCGCGCCCGACAATCACATGCTCGCTTGGCCCGCATGTCTTCGAGGATGCCTTCTCTCGCGACCTTGGATCAAGCATAAACATCATGTCCAAGGTAACATATGATGAAGTACTAGGTGGACCTTTGTCCCCCTGTACATTTTGAACTGCAGATGGCGGACCTATCACTAAGGAAACCGGAGGGAGTAGCTCAGACGCTATAGTAAAAATCCGAGAAGCATACATCCCGACGGACTTTGTCATCCTAGACATGGGTCACAACGAGAGAGCTGCCCCAATCCTTGGGAGACCATTTCTTAACACTACAAATGCAGTTTTGCACGTGGGATCAGGGCATGCTAGCTTCCATATGCAGGGCCAAACAATGAGATGCACATTCAATGGGTTCAACAAGCATAAGAATGCTAAAAACAAGCAGCCCAAGAAGGTAAAGCCACAAAGTGTTAAGCGTGCATGGCGCATGCGAGAAGGGGCGACATCCGCATCCACTTCTCTCGATACGGGTAACACTCCATCAAGCACTAAATGAATGGAGAAGAGTCCTCGCTCGTTGGACTTTAAAAGGAGAGCCCCTTGCCGAAGGTAAATCGGTAGTTATCTTTTTATTTTACAATAATAATCTCCCAAAGAATAACTCCATGATGCTTACGAAAAAAAATAAATAAATAAGAATAAAATTGTTTACCTCTGTTGGATGAATCTTGTTTATCAATGCATGCTTCCTCTTTCTATTTTGGCATGTCTTGGTTTGGAAGTTTTGGTTATACGTATGATCATACTTCCATAGGCGTTTGAATTGAGCATGGTGCTTAGGTCAAAAAGTCTACCTTGATCGATTAGACATGGAGTCGAAGTCCGGTTATTGAACCTAAAATTGCTAGTGTAGATTTTGGTCGATCATATGGACTAACCCCCCGCAGAATTTATCAAAATCCATAAGGGTAAGTCTTGAAAGATGACAACAGGGTTAACAAAAAAAAATAATAATAATAATAATAATAATAATAATAAAAAAAGAGAGGGTAGAGAAGAGAAGAAGAAGAGAGGAGATAAACCTTTCAACCCCAAGATTTTGTCCTGTTACTTTGATGACATCAAAAGACAAGCTTGGGGGAGCTCTAACCACGCCACCAGCACAACTCGGATCATTATGCTCAAGCTAAGCGAACCATAAAAAGGTAAGCAAAAGGCTAGCTTGGGGGAGGACTCCAAGAAAGGTAACTTGTATCTCACATTTTGATCATATTCTCTATCTTATGAAATGTTGAGTTACGCTAAAAAAGACAAATTTCATTCCTATATATATGAGCTATGAAAATGTTTAGATTTATTCCCTTGTTGAAATGATGAATAGTTATTCGTCTTTATGCTTTGCCTGTGCCCTAGTTTATAATTCGAATTTCTCTAAAGTTTGGATTCAGTGGCTAAGTCTAAAAAAACTCATCCCGAAAAAAAACCGATTCATGTGGGTTGCATAGGCTCTATCTAGTCTAAGTTGTTGCCAAGTATGATATGGTGCAAATGGATTTGCTATGATTTCGTCCAAAAAGAGAAACTTGGCATCCGGGAATCTACTTTGAAAAAGAGAAATGATGTGGGCTATGCTAAAAAAAGAAAAAAAAAAATGAGATGAAAAATGGACAAGTGTCCGAGGGCGAGTAGAGCCCACATCTCTAAAAAAAAAGAGATATAGCAATAAAGCCCCTTCTTTCTCGAAAAGAATAATAATAATAAATAAATCCTGGATAAAAAGTTGATCAAAAGGATGAATGATAAGCATTTCATTATAACCGTTCTATCTCGGCAACCGCCCAAGGCTTTGAGAAAAGCTAAAAAGCCCCGCTACGATGAAAGGTAATAAAGGGTGGGAAAAAGATGAGTCGCTTTTATTCAAACTCTAGTAGAAAATCTTATTATAACCCCGGCACTTGTGAAATCTAATCGGCATAGTAGCAACTCCCGATCAACAACCAAGTACTTATCTCTTTTTGCTCGAGGACGCGCAAAGGGTAAGCTTGGGAGAGTTTGTTGACGGTCACTAACGACGCATTTTTAACGTCAACATCCTACCATAAAGGGGGTGAAACCATACATTATCATACTCATATACATTTATCACTAATAAATTCCACTTGTAGTGTCTTGTATTTTATTTTGCAGAGTTATAATAAAAAGCAAGTGGAAAATCGACCAAAGTACGCCATCCGGGAAAGCGCATAATTGCAAAACTCAAGCCCAAGAGCAAATCGACCCAAAACATCAAATCTGGGCCGAGCAAAGCCCGGCCCACAACTTTTCAGGACGGGAGACGACACCCCACCAAGACCCGGGCCAGGCCGAGCCTGGGGGGGTGCGCGCACACCCGGCGGTGGTGGCCGCACCCCCCCGAGGCGAGTTCGCCCCACCTGGGAGGCGGTTCGTGCACCTTCCAAACGGGGTTTCCCGCCCTTAGTTGATCGGTTTGCGCACATTAGGAAGGTTTACTGTGTCGATTTTGGTGTAATTTAGCACTTAGGCCCCTCTCCAAGTGTATAAGTAGGCCCCCTCTCTCCCTCTCTCAACACACACCATTTGGAGCCTCCTCACTTTCTACCCTTCTTCTCCTCTCCTCTCTACTTCTCCACTTCTCTAGTTCTTTTTAGTCTTTAGTAGTATTTGGAGCAAGGTTAAGCTTCATTGGAGAGCTTGTACTTGGGAGAAGGAATATTCGGTATGAATACATTTATGGTTTATCCTCAAGTCTTGATCTCATATGCTTGTGCAATAGAGCTAGAGTATTTACATGTTATATTCTTGACATGTTGTTCTCGACACACCATCATAATAGAAGAACTAGACTATAGTTCCTATGTCGTGATTAGTCGTGATAGAACTTAGGACCTAACCATTCATGCCATGTATTTGAGTAGAGTATGAGTTGTGCCGAGGTGGCGGTTCGTTGTGTCCTTCGGGCTTGCTCGTGTCCTATTCCGTCCATCCGTGGGTGGGGGCCATGGGGGGACATGAGTAGTGTCCCAGTATGCGGACGTGGTGTCCGGATGCCGTATCCTTCGAATATGAGTGCATGCCACGGTTGAGGGGGTAGGCGGCTTGGTCGTGACAAGCCTTGACCGTCCCTTTGAAATCCCCACGCTCGTGTGTGTCTTTGTAGGAGTTCGTAAATGCCTTCCTTTTAGGGCGGATGCTCCTGAGGTCTCCCCGTCCATCTCACTCTCGACCTAAAACTCTAGTCATCTATGTTTGCATGATTATTAACTTGTTCTTTGCACAACTACTTTAGAATGCCCGCCCCACTTAGGAATATTCTTTATTATTTATTTTCCTTTTATCCTTGAGGTTGGCCCAAGTGTGTGTCACACTATCTTAAACTATCATGACTTACCCCCCCAGTATTGAGTATTGGTCAACTCGCATAGACATGTCGCCTTGTTCATGCCCCCGCTAGAGTCCTACACTATGCCTTCCTTTGGGAAAATATAAATAACGATACCCTCGAATATCTCCTGAAATGCTACAACGGTATTTCCGCGGCGCTATGACTTGTTCTCAAAAGCTACGTATCACCACGACATCCCGTGGCGATGGTAGGCCGGAATGTAACAATTCCGGCAAAGTCATTGTGGGAAGTCAACCTGTGGTTCCTAAAGGCTCTTGCCTTTTTTGGCACTTGCGCTTAGGAAACGCAACAAAAAGGCGTGTCGCAAAGCCGTACTACGAAAAGATTTTCTTCAAGTTCCAAAAGGAAATCACATCCGTAACCATGTATGTGGCTCATGAAATATAGAAAGACAAGGTGTATGTAGTGATGAAATCCGAGGAGCCGAGAAAGTTTGACTTGAACAAGGAGGTACATTGTGACATTGGACTTGCCTGAAACCTGTACAATTGTCTATGTTGCAAATTTGAAAAAGATGGCATAATATGCTCCCATATCATTAAGGTGCTAACAAACCTCAATATAACTCAGCTAGATGAGAAGTACTTCATTCGAGAGGTGGAAAAATAAGGAGAGGAAAACAACTAAGAACACGAGATGTTGTTCCAATGCATTGACATCGAGAAGAGCAGGCCACTTTGAGGCACAATATTTTGTCTAATGAATTGAGCACTATTGCTTCGAGATGGTTCTAGGACTATGGAAACATTCAACTATGTTCTAGAAGAAGCTCAAATAATGAGGAAAAAACTCGATGAGCAACACAAATCGGTCCAACGAGGGGTCTAGAGGTTTCACAATCTACAAACAATCAAGTAATGATGGCTCGATACACAAGGAGGTCAGCGAGAGGGGTGCGGATGTTCCACAAGCTACAAACAATCAACCAATGATGGCTCATTCACAATCAAGTGCACAAAGTGGTATAGTAATTCTACAAGATCCCGATAATGCTAAGAGAAGAGGAAGGCCAAGGATATTGGGCGGGCAAATAGGAGTAGGCGAGAATGCGAGAAAGCAAACCCAAAGGCAAATTTACATGTACACATTGTCGGAACCGTGCCATAACATAGTGACATGCGAAAAGAAGCATCTTCCTCAAGTGCCAAAGCCTTCAAAAAAGCAACAAAAGGAAGTCGTAAAACTCGAAAACTTTAGCTAAATGCAACCAATGAACAAAATACAAGGTAGTTACGTATGTATATTCATCAAATCTTGCGATATTATTGCGCAGACAAATTGGACAAATCAACACAACCACCACAAAGCCGGTGGCCGGCAAAGGGAACCAAAATTGGCTAAGCTAAGGGTCAGCAAAGTCGAAGAGAAAGGGCATGGGTCAAGAAATACAACAGGAAAAGGGATGGACTAGTAGCTAGAGTAATTTTCATTAGGCCAACCAATTCATGTAATTTATATTCGCAAACGAGCACTTTGTATAAATTAAGTTTTATCTTCAGTTTTCAACAACAATTACATGTATCACAGATGCATTGAACACACCTTTGTTGCCCTACAACTTTTGCTAAATGATTAGTGTGTCAAACGATTTACGTGATCGGCAGTGCAAAGCTCTCTCACCTCATGTGAAAGACCCTATTCAGCTTGTTTAAGAGGATTTGCGCCGCAGTCTGTACATACTTGAGGCCGTGAGCATTGTACCTTGCGTAACCACTGCCCTATGGACAAAATACACGAGTTCAAACATTATTACATAGAAAAAAACACTAATTGAAATTTAAATAGTCAACGAGTGATTACTTGAAGAATATATAGTTCAATTCAACTAGCATAAAAACAAGAACATGAGGCAAAATGGTTTAACAACGATATATTGCATATGCTTAGAACTATAATTACGGTGGCCAATAGTTGCAATTTCCATTATCGTTGGTTGAAATTATGTTCCAATGAAGCTACTTCTTTGAAAATCAAAAGCTAATATAACTCTTAAAAGATGCAATACGGCTAACGACAAATAAAGTTAACCATAGTGAAAAAAAATGAGGGATGCAATTTAAGACAATTTCAGATAATGAGAAGTGGGAGTTCAGTTATGTAAGTAGCGGCTCACTCATAGTTACAAGGACAGATCAGAAACACCCTAGGTGTTAAGCACCTTGTTGGCATGATCATTTGCATAGCATAATCATCATTTCATGCATAAGGCTATCTCCAACAGCCAACCTAAAATCCAAGACTCATTCCATGGTTTGAGTGGTCTACGATAAAGGGGTCGGGTAGCCAAAACTCCTCTTTCTCCAACAACAGTAGCCAAAACAGAGGCCCATCCGCATGCGCACGCATGCAAGCCGCAGGTAGGAGGTGCGCCCAAAACATGTTGGCGGTGGAGGAACAACGGCCGCGCGAGCACCGCCGCGGCGGACCCCGGCCCTTCGCGGCGCGCCCGCGGCAGAGTGCCGCCATGGTGAGCGCCGCCACGGGACGAAGCGCCGCACAAGGCGCGCCACCGCGACGAAGGCGTCGAGTGCCGCCACGCGGCGCGGCGCCATCGCATCACAACGCGTCGAGGGAGTGCTGCCGCGTACGGCGACGTGGGCGCCGGCGGCGAGTAGGACGAAGTTGGGCGAGCTCCACGGCCAACACCGCCACGCGCCTGCGCGGTGGTGGTTGTCCTCACGAACTTGGTTGCCGCCGCCGCCCGCGATCCGGAGGCATAGCCGAGCACGGCTTGCCTCGCCACCACACGGCGGGCGGCCGACGGGGACGAGCATGACCTTCGACGCCGTGCATGGCGTGCATTGGCCGTCTGTTGTAGGCCATCGCGGAGCGCGACGGATGACGACCGACGGGCCTCCCGAGCGGCGTGCCGATGGCGGTGAGGACGCTGGCACCGGCCGAAAGCCGCTGGGTGACGGCGAACACCGTTCGGCGTTCGAATTCGCCCGCAAATGAGCAAAGTGTGACCTTTGCGGCCGCGCGGTCGCCGCCAATCGGGGATGAGCACGGGCGCGGCGTGCGGGAGGTACCGCAGCGGCGGCGGTCGGCGGCGCCACGCAAATACGCGCTTGAAGGCGGCGGTCGGGGTGAACGCCGGGTGGCGGTGTGCCGTGGGCGGCGTGGGCGGCGCGCCGACACTGGGCGGGCATGGCGGCGCGCCCGACGGGCGGGAGACACAGTGAAAGGCGGTGGGGTGTGGGCCGCCGACCAGTAGTCGCCCAGCGGGGTCGCCGAGAAGAGCGTTGGAGGGAATGGGCCCCGCCATCGCCCACCACTCCGGCAGCCGAGCTTTGCATCGCCGCCGGGGCGCTTATATTCGCGTCTTATAACCGCTGAAGCGCACAAAATAGATACCCTGTATAGGTTATCTATTGGGCGTGTTTGTGATACTCGGATGCACTTGTCAAAGACCTTTTTTTTTAGGTATAGGGCTCTTGTTGGAGATAGTCTAATCATGTTACTAGTGACATTCACTCTAATTTGACTTCATTTCATGCTTGTTTGATCTAGCTACTATAGGATCTTAGCTCTAATATGGTTTTGGACCTAGATTGTGCCTAGATATATTTTTTTGACATAATTTAGGACCATGTTTGAGCTTGTGTTTTCAAATTAGAAAATTTTTATAAATCTACCCTAGAGCTTGTACCCTCTTTGAGTCATTTTGAAACACTTTTCAAAAGTGCATGATAGAGTTGTTTCTAGCCGAAGTTTTCTATATATGAAACATAGTACTTTTTATATAGATCAAAAAGTCTTCTATGAGTTTCTTGTGAAAAGGCTTGCAATTGGTTCAAATAGTGCCCAACAGTTTGGGTCAAATTTGATTTGAATTCAAACTCTGTTTTTGAGTTGCTGATGATGACCTTGCTGTTTTTAATCTTTATCTCCTAATCTAGGCCGATTTAGAAAAAGTTTATATTGAGAGTTTTGTAGCTTATGAAATTCTCTACAAAATCGCTGTTTTGAGTTTTTCCAAATTCCACAAATCTCGATGTACAGAGCAAAAACCGAGGCGACACGAGGAAAGCGAGGGAGGGGCCTATCGGCCACCGTCCGCCGACAACCGCCACGCCGACGTGGCGCAGCGCGCGGACGCCAATGTACGGCCTGGATCGCGAGCTACCGGTCGGCGCGATGCGTATAAAGGGCGACAACGGGTTGCCCTAACCCTAGCTCCATTCCGCGCGCCGCCCCGCCCGAAGCGCGAAGCGCCGCGCCGCCAAGACCGCCGTCGTTCCCGAAGCCCGCCGCCGTGTTCGTCGCCGCCACCACACCAAACCGCCCCAAATCGAATCCCTAACTCTGCCATGCCCTACTCTACTTGAAGCCATCGTCGAAACAAGGTAAAAGCCGGTGTATCGAGCCTAATCCGCATCGCCGCTCGCCGTCGAGTCGCCATGGCCGCCGTTAGGGTCGAGCTCGCCGTCGAGCTTGTCAATCGCGTTTAGGTTGTGCTCGAGCTTGAGCTAGATGGTTAAGTGAAATACGCCCGTCGTTTAGCCGGGGCCGATCGTCGCCGTCGTGGTGCTTTTGTGACGCCGCCGCGCTTGCGCATGGTTTGTCGCCGTCGTTGCTCCGTTGAGCTTGAAACTTGCTTGCATGTCTTAGTTAGATCAAGTGGAGTCGAGAACGTGAGTTAGGTTGCTCAGTTGAGCATTGGACGGCGGACCGCCGCCCGTCCAGCGCCGCCACGAGCCGCCGCGAGCCATCGTCGTCGTTTTTCCCATTCCAAAGCAAACCAAAGGGTACCATCGTGTCCGCCTCGTCGGTAGAAGCGAATAGAGTAGTTGGTTGCATGTTTTGGGTCGCCGTCGGCAAAAATCCGTCATCGATCCCGTCGCCGTGCCCCGCTTTCGTATCGCTAACACGCGGGTCCCACATGGTTTTCTTTTTCTTTTTTATCTTTTACTCGCTTTTCCGTTTTGAATGAAAAGCTTTGGAAATTCATAACTTGGTCATTTTGAGGTATTTTTGAGTGGGACAAATTTTGTCATGCTTGTTAGATGATAATCTACAGTATAAAATTATGAAACCTTATTTTGTGACAAATTTTATATAGAGTTTTTATTTATGGCCATAAATGCATGGAAAATGAGAAAATCCATATCGTTTAATTGGTGCGAGATAAAAATATGCTTTCTGTACAAAATGTTCTTGGTTTTGTGAGTAGAGTCCAGGAAAAATATCATGCATGGTATGTTCTGTAGAAGAAATGTGATTTTCTATTTATGTGCCATTTGCGGTGCATAAGTAGTGATCTTGGGAAAAATCATAGGAAAATAAATACTAGGGTTTTGGATGTGAGACTTGGTATGTTTGGTTTTGATAGGTTTTAGAAGCTTATCATACTCAGAAATCTGTTGTCTGACACTTTTCATAATACAAAGTATTTTCATGCCTAGATTTATTGCTAGCTTGTCATTTTTGTGTAGGGTCTGTGTGTATATGATCTTGCCCCTGAAATTTTTATGGTAGCCTTGTTAGGTCAGCAAGATGCTCTGGTAATTTTTATAGAATTTTCTCAAGTAGTTATGTATTTACCATATTTATGTTGCATAGGAAATATCCTAGAAATGCATGTTTATGTTAAAGTAATGTGTTTTGGTTTATTGTGTAGATTTAAGTGTGTTTCTCACGGAAGAGATATCCACTTACTAATAGCATGCATCATGAAACATTCATTCATCATACAAATCTTATTTCATGCAAGTCTTTAAATTACCTAATTGTAACGCTCTTTTTCTCCATCATATGCATCATCTCGGGATCGGGGGAGGTGATAGAGGAGCCGATCGAGGAGCGTACCGGGAGCTTCACCACCTCGGAGTCCAACCAAGAGGTCACCGGAGGAGGAGAGTCGACCGTCGAGGCTTCACGAGTGCCCTGAGCACGTGCACGCTACGTTCTGCGAGGCAAGCCCCTAGCATTCTCGCCTTTCCTATTCTTCCTCCTTCCTCGAATTAAATTTGACTTGAGTCCTTTATCTTTTTGTTGCATTAAGTGTAGGATATGGTTGAAAACTGTTGATGCATTGAAATCCTTGCTGAAAGTTGCCCTATCCTATTTAGGAGTCTAGGTTAATGCTCGAGATCATGATTGCGAGACGGTGATTCCAAATCACTTGAGAAAATGTTGTGAACAATCACATGGGTGATTGTCAAGTCGCTATGGATAACCCCGTTAATAAAACATGCTTAGATCGGATGGATATTGTGGTCTTTCCATCCGATCGATTAAGGACTTATCCTTTGTCGACCGTGGTCGGAAGTTGAACGCATCGTCATATAGTAGGCTCCGCCAGTCGTGGAGTCGCTAAGCTCGTGGGAAGGTTAGGGGCGGCTTTGCACGCCGTGACGCTCCTCCTTTGGCGTGGTAGGTTGGGATTGATTGGGCGCAAGCGCGATGCGCCTGACGGCGTCGTCTTCGTTGCTCGCTCACTTGGTGGCCCGAGAAGGAAGGGGTAGCCGGCAGACCGAGACTTTACGTCCCCTAACGCCCCGGGAGTGATTGGGTCCGCCTTTGCAAAGTAGATCTGGTTTATGTCGTGGTATTCGCCACCTGGTTTGCCAAATCGATTCGAATCGCCATCTCTCGGGTTAGTGAGAACCCGAGTTGCTTCCACGACATCGTAGTCTTAATTATTACAATATATGTTATATTATCATGTTGTTTCTGTTATAATAATGATCAAGTTATTTATGTTGTTATTTATTCTACTGAGCAATGATTAATCTTGACTATACAGGATCTATGGTTATATTTAAATAAGTAACCTTTTAACTTGGAAAATACAAGTAGCATGTGTAGGCTCACTAATCAACTTTATTTTGGAAATTAACGTGAGTCACCAACCCCGATAAAGCCTAGCATATCCCTTGGAGTCTTTTTTATTTTATTTTGTCGGGTAAGTCTAGCTGAGTATTTTGTACTCGTGGTTTTATTCCCGATGTTGCAGTGAGTATTTGTACCATGGGTACTTTGAAGACTTGTTTGTTTCTGTCGATGAAGAGTAAGGCCGGGCAAGGCATTCCATATCCCCGTCTCATGCTGTTGCAGGGTTGACTGTGTATCTGGCACTACCTTATCTTTATTTCTGCTGAAGACTATTTGGATTTGAATGGTTAATGAATGTCTTTCATCAAAATCAAACTTAAGGTATAATAAAATCTTCTACTAGAGAAAAAGTAATAGTGAGCTCTTGCTAATTAAAATATCCAACCAAAACTTTCTGTAGCTTAGAAGATACCTTTAGCTCCATGGCGGTTCTACCCTTGTTTACAATTACTTGTATTCCTTCGGGTATCTATTGTCAACTAATACTACGGAATAAAACCATGAGGGGAGCTAAAAGGTCGTAGAACAATTTAAAGAACAAGAGAGAAAGTACGATGCAATAAAAGAGATATGTGAGGAGCAAGATACACAAGAGGCCAAAGAAGGAAAGCTTCGAACAGAAGAAAAGAACCACCACAAGGTGTTGCGGTGTTGTCACATTGTTGGCGGTCATTATCGAAAGTATATTATACCGCCAACTTATATCCAATTCATGAGAAAGGGGCAAACTTATGATACATATACCTTTACTTCTAACCTAGTTCCACTTGTATTCAGAGAAATTATGTTTTGCTGGTATAAAAGTGGAAACAAGTACAAAGTCGCCAAATAAATTAGAAAGCGCATTGAATAAAAGACGCCAAGGAGTGGATCAATCAAGAGGACCAAACCCCACGCACAATTTGGCCCATGCACCACCATAGGCCCAACATGTGAATGACAAAACGCGGCGACAGAGAAGGCCGAGGCCGGGAGGCCCGGCCCGGGGGGCGGCCGGGCAAAGGGGGCGGCCGGCGCAATATTTCGCCTCCCTTCCCGCCCTTTCTCTGGCGGTTTGGTGCGGACTTCAACGGCGGTTGCATGTAGTGCAAACTTTCGTTCCCGCCAAGAACAAGAGCTCAAGCAAGGAGAGCCCTCCATTCCCTCCTCCTCTCCACTATATAAAGAGAGGCACTCCTCACTTGATTGACACACAACAACACACTACACATCACATTGTTACATTCTCACCTTGAGCACCACTCTCTCCACTTCATTAGTTTAGTGTTAGTATTTGAGTTAGGCGGAGCTTCAAGGAGGGCTTGTCTCCTTGGAAGGATCTTTTGGTAATTTTACTATGAAGTTCTTTCCTTTATTCAAGTCTTATTATTTATATCGCAATGCATATGAACTAGAGTATAGTTATCCTCATGTTATATTCATATTGTGCTAACTAGAGTATAGTTAGTATAATGTGATAATTAACATGACTAACTTTAGGCTAATTGAATCATATTTTATTCTTGGAACGTAGTAGAACTAAGTTCGAGTGATGGTCTGGTGTACCTTCGGGTTTACCTTTACTCTTTCCTCGCCGATCCGTAGGGTCGGGTACCGCTGGGGGTTTAGGTAGTTCTCTATAAATGTAAGCATGGTGCTTAGGTCTATAGGGAATCATCTGGGAAATGCCGGCATCCCACGGTAGTGAGGTAGGCGGCAGAGGTGTGACAACTCTGTCCGTCCTTTGCACTCCTCCACGTCCGGGTGTCGGGTTGGAGTCTTACCAAGTGCAACCGGCTGGCATATACCAGGCGCGGGCATCTCCTCATCACTTTAGCCCATCTCTGCTATGAACCATGAATGATATATGTAGACTACCGATCGACGCATTGGCGATATTAGAATAGCCAACTCAACGTAGATTTTCCTTTTGTTATTTTATATTTACTCCTTCCAGTGCTCAAGAAGTGTGTGTGTCACCACTATCTCCAATATTATTGTCACTTACCCCTATACATGATTAGTGGCTATCCATACATACATTGTGGGCTATCATCATCATATTAAATCCAAACCTGCCTTTCCATGGGAAAATATAAATGAACGATACCCGATTACTCACGGGTGAAATGCTACGATGATAGATCCGTGCGCGCTATGGGTTGACCCTTGCAATATTCAATTTATCTATCACCCGACGTTTTTCTTGACGTTATCATTAAGGATAATATTTATTCTTAGTGATTGCGCTAAGAAATGCCAACAAGCATTTCGGTGCCGTTCTTGGGGATAGGTTTAATATCTATTCCTAGTAATGACGTTAAGAAACATCAACAAGCATTTCTGGCGCCGTTGCCGGGGAAGGCAAGGTTAAAAAGAAAAGAAAAAAAAATAAAGATGATCATAACCACATGTATGGATGATAGCCCTAATCTTTGCAAGCTAACTCTTTTTGTTTTCTTCCCGTTGTGGATGAAAACAGGGGATAGTGTATGACTGGTCGCAACCCTGCCGAATAACTTCGTCGACGATCCGAGAGGCCGCCGGAAGGAGTCGGGCTCGGCCCACTCTTCCCGTCATCACTCCCGAGGAGGTTGCACCCGTCATCCAAGTACCATCTTCATCAACACTCATGGCCACCAAGACACTCCGTGACTACTCTGTCCCCCATCGTGGGCAATGTCCCGATTGGCCCCGTGTCAACTTGGGTGACAAGAACTTTGAGTTAAGGACTGGCCTCATCACGATGGTACAAGCAAGTCCATTCTGTGGACTGCCAAGCGAGGACGCAAATGCTCATCTCCGTAACTTCTTGGAGCTATGCGACACAATCGTCATCAAGGACGTTGAGCCGGATGCGTCGGGCTCCGCTTTGTTTCCTTTCTCCCTAGTGGGGAAAGCGAAGCAATGGTTCTACAAGGACAAGGAGGTTGCAAGACTTGGAGTAAATGCTCCACCGCATTCCTCACAAGGTTCTTCCCAATGGGCAAAACCAATGCCCCAAGGGCAAGAATTTCCAATTTTTCAAAAGCGAGAATGTAACCCATACCGGAGGCGTGGGAGAGGCGCAAGAGTACATCCTCGCTTTGCCCACACCATGGCATGGAGAAGTGGCTCGTCCTTTCGAACTTCTACAATGGTCTTACGACCATGTCGAAGGGCCACATAGATGTTTTCTGGCGGAGGGGCGTTCTTATCCCTCACCGTTGAAAAAAAGCGTAAGCACTCATCGAGAAGATGATCGAGAACCAAAGCCGGGAGAAGAACGGGCCCCCTCGTGAGAACACAAAAAGGTATGCACACAAAGTAAGGAGACGGATCCGCTTTGCAAAAGATCGATCTCCTAATGAAAAGACTGGACGACCAAGCTCCGTCAAGTAGTGCTACACTCCCCATGGACTCACATATTACATGTGAAGTCTGTGGAGAGGTTGGACATTCGGGAAGTTCTTGTCCCGAAACTTCGAGAAGAGGTAGCCTTCGTCAACAACGGATTTCGTCCGTGTAATAACAATGGGTGGAACAATCGGAATCGCCCACAAGGAGGTAACATTTACAATTCTCGTTTACAATTCCAATTTCAATTCCAATCAACCCTCCTTGAAAGATCTTGTTTACGGTCAAGCTAAAATTAATGAAAGCTTAAACAAGAAATTATTGTCTAATGATAAAATGCTTGAAAATGTGAACACAAAATTAGAAACCCTATCTTCTCAAGTAAAAAGAACCAATTGAGTTTTAATAAAATAATAGAAACCCAAATAGCTCAACTAATCACTGCAGCTTGCACCCAACATGGTAAAGGACTCAAATGAAGCCGAGGGCCCCATTGAATCCGTTAACATGGTAACAATAAACAACCACACCTGTAAACGGGTTATGCCGGGATGTTGTTGTGGACTCACCTTTTGCGAGAGAAGAAAGAGGATCCAGGGAGCCCAACAATCACCTCTCAATAGGCCCATATACGTTCGGCAACGCCATCAGGATCTAGGGGCAAGTGTCAACATCATGTCAAAGAAGACCAATGACACACTCCTACACTTCCCATTGTCCCGCACCAAGACCAAACTTCGAATGGCGGTCGGGCAAAGAATAAAGCCGAAAGGGATTCTTGAGACATTCGGTAAGGGTGAAGGATAGCTACGCCCCGCAGACTTCATCGTCGTCGACATGGGAGAAGAAGATCACGTAGCATTGTTGTTGGGGAGACCATTCCTCAACACAACAAACGCTACTATCCATGTTGGCAAGGGAAGGGTCGACTTCGAATTCAAGGACAGATGGTCCAATGCCTATTCAATGGGTACAACGGAAGAAATCCCAGAAAAAAAAAAAGGTTGAACCCCAAGCAAAGACAACATCAAGGCAAAAGGACCCCAGAAATGCACGACAGACAAAAACCAAAGAGGAAGCCGTACATGCTCCCGCCAAGAAGGAGGAGGTACGTACCCCTGCAACCCCCGAGAAGATTCAAGAAGAAATAAAATCGCCATCGCCTACCACATCACCATCCAAAAATACGAAGAAGGCATGGCGTGTGAAGCGAGCCTAAAGGTAAGCTTCACTAAAGGTAAGAAATAAAGATTTTTCTTCTATAAATTTAATTTCCTCATATTAAATTATTTCTAATTTTTTGAATTCATAACTTCTTTAATTAAATTCCTTTTTGTTACCATATTCTTTAATATTAAAAAAATTTTTTTTCATTTTTTAATCCCATTGCCATATTTCCCATATTAGTTAAAATATAAAAATAATAATAGATTGATAAGATTTTATACTCAATAAACTTTATTCCAAAAATTCTTAAACATTTATAAAATGAGAGAAAATGAGAAAATAAAGTTACGCGTCGAACCCGACCGTTGCACCACTGCACAACGGTCGATTTCGACCGTTTGAACACACCGCCAAAGCGGGGGCGACGAGAGGGCCCAGGATGGGGCGGCCGCCTGATGGGCGGCCGCCCCAGCGGCGCCTCTGTCACGGGCCAAACGGTCCGAGCACTAGCCGTTGCCCTCGTCCGAGTGCGGGGGGGTGCATCGTGCTATAAATTTGGCGAGGTGGCCGGAGAGCTCTCCACCCCTCTCATTCTCACTCCCTCACTCTCTCATTTTGCTACTTGCTCACTTCTTGCACTCCAGCATTCCAAAGCTCTAGTGCAAGAACACCAGCACACTCTCTCTCCCAAGTCTCTCCAAGAGTAAGCACTTGTTTCCATTCCGTTCGTTTTTTGTTCGCTAATATGATCAGGAAAGCGGCAAGCGCGTTCAAGAAGGGCGTGAGAAGAAGTGCGAGGCTCTCCCAAGGAAGTTCGAGTACACACTTCGACAACACCGAAAACATACGAAGAAGATGCACCCTCGCAAGAGCAAGAGCAAGAGCAAGAACAAGCACCCACGGGGATGACGATCGAGGAAGCCGACGCACCGCACCTCGACCTGGAAGGAGAACGAGAGATGCAAGCTTACAACATCCTCAAGAACCGAGACTTCACTCCCGCTCCTCGCTTCCCCGATGACGTCCTCGAAAAACTAGGTATGGATATCGAATTCCCCATCATTTGGAAAACTATTGGATGGTCCGGGATTGCACCCTGGATGAGCCAGGCTCTCGCCTCCTCACCATCCAATTTCTAGGATCTTTGGAAGTTCATGATCAAGGTGTTAGCTTCTGACTTTTTTGGTAAATACTACTATTACACTTGGCAAGAACTGGCTAGGCACATAGGCTTTGATGCTAAGAAATGTTGCACAAACTTAGCTGTTGCTTTACCAGATTTTAATCGTGCCGCCTTTTACACTGAAATCTCCACCATAGTTCCTCACAGATCCTAGGTTTAAGCCCTTCTAATGCCAACATACATCATCCAACATTGAAATTTATGCAAAAATGGACTGCCATAACTTTGTTTCCTAGGCATGAATTTCACCGTCTCTTTTAGATGTTGAGATGCAATGCCTCTATGCCATAGTTCACAAGAGAAAGATTGCTCTGTAAAAGAAATCATAAAATGCATGCTTAGCAATTTTAAACAATCCACACCTGTTTATTGTACCTCTCTTGTGACAAGGATTGCTAGTAATATTGGTGCATTGGAAGGCGAGAATGTCACATACCTAGATACTCCACCTCTGGAAATTTCAATATCACACGATACAAGGGCACATAATAAAATCGATGAGAATGACCACGAGAAGATTATCTATTATTTTTTAGGGATATATAAATGAGATTCCGCTCCCTAACCCTAACTCTCATTATATAAATCCCCATCACTCACCTTCGTTCTAGTTGAGCTAGGCGAAGCACGCAGGAGTTACATTTCTCGCGAGTCATCACGAAGGAGAGCTTCGGGCGAGGCTAGTGGTTCCACCGTGCCCCTGGCCTACACCCGTAGCTGCCAGCGCCCGGGTTCTTTACACCGACACCTCAACCCCGCTCACACCCACCTTCCAAAGATGAGGGATGATCACACCTCATCTAGACCAAGCGAGGGTCAACATGGCATGAGACACACTCGGTGTCCTCCGACTCCGAGGGGATGCCACCACCACCATGTCACTCTGGTGGACCCCGAGAGCGCTCAAGAGATCAACACCCGACTGGGAATGTGGAACTCCGCCTTACCGGTGAGATTGGCGCTATCACTCACCGGTTTTGTGCAGGTTTCAAATCAACGCCATCAACAAAGCACACGCAACGCCAAGCGAGGAGGCGTAACGAAGACGGCAAGAGCACGAGGCCCGATGGCATTCGACGCCACATGGGGTACTACCCCCTAACCCATAGGCCATCAGCTAGCTTGGGGGGAGGACCCCCACGGAGGTAAGTACCTACCTCCCCTATCATTTTATTTTATCTCTTACTTTTTTTCATTTTCATTTCCTTTAAAAAAATGAAAAGAACAAAAAAAAATATGATTCCACTCCAATATGTAGTATAAGGATGCTTAATTTCTCTAAAGTTGAAATGATGAATAGTTGCTCGTCTATAGTTTATTTTGCACCTAGTTCATAATATTGTATTCCCTAATGTTTAAGTTTATTGGCTTAACTTGTCTTGTCCTGAAACTTAATGATTTGTGGGTATGCAAACGCATGATTCTTCTCTAAGCTATTGCTTGATTTGATATGGTAAAAATAGAATCAACTATGATTTTGTTCTAAGAGAGATTCATCATTCGGAGAATAATTTCCAAAATTCCTTAATGATCAAAATTCTCATGATAGCCTATGCGAGACACCTGTCATACGCTTTTGATCAAGATTCACATTCACATTGCCAAAAATAGGTTATGGGCTAAGCTAGAAAAAAAATGGACGCGTGTCCGAAAAAAAAAACAATGGGTACTTAGATACCCGCCTCTAAAAAAAGAGAAGAGAAAGAGAAGAATAATGGACAAGTGTCCGAGGGCGAGTAGAGCCCACTTCTCTAAAAAGAAATAAGAGCTAGCCCATACCTTATCAAAAAGAAATAAATTTCAATTGCACATCTTGATCAAGGTTTATGACTTGTTTCTCCTTATGGTTTGCACACGAGATGATCTAAGGAATCATTACACAAAGCTCCGCATGAATGATCAATCAAAGAATGAATGACTAGTGTTTCTATGAAAACCGTTCTATCTTGCAATAACCCAAGAGTTTGGAAAATGTTATAAGCCCCATATGATTTAAGTATACAAGGATAGATAGAAATGCCAATTTATTTAAACAACGGAAGAATACTTTGTTATGAGCATGGTACATTTTGAAATATATCAGCATTGTAGCAACTCCCGATCAATAACCAAACACTTAGCTATTTGCTCGGGACGAGCAAAGGTTAAGCTTAGGGACTTGTTGGCGGTCATTATCGAGTATATTATACCGCCAACTTATATCCAATTCATGAGAAAGGGGCAAACTTATGATACATATACCTTTACTTCTAACCTAGTTCCACTTGTATTCGTAGAAATTATGTTTTGCAGGTATAAAAGTGGAAACAGTACAAAGTCGCCAAAAATAAATTAGAAAAGCGCATTGAATAAAAAGACGCCAAGGAGTGGATCAATCAAGAGGACCAAACCCAGCATAATTTGGCCCATGCACCACCATAGGCCCAACATGTGAATGACAAAACGCGCGACGAGGAGAAGGCCGAGGCGGGGAGGCCTAGCCGAGGGCCGGCGGCGCAAAGGGGGCGGCGGCGCAATATTTCGGCCTCCCTTCCCGCCCTTTTCTCAAGGCGGTTTGGTGCGGACTTCAAGCGGCGGTTGCATGTAGTGCAAACTTTCGTTCCGCCAAGAACAGCTCGAAGCAAGGAGAGCCCTCCATTCCCTCCTCCTCTCCACTATATAAAGAGAGGCACTCCTCACTTGATTGACACACAACAACACACTACACATCACATTGTTACATTCTCACCTTGAGCACCACTCTCTCCACTTCATTAGTTTAGTGTTAGTATTTGACTTAGGCGGAGCTTCAAGGAGGGCTTGTCTCCTTGGAAGGATCTTTTGGTAATTTTACTATGAAGTTCTTTCCTTTATTCAAGTCTTATTATTTATATCGCAATGCATATGAACTAGAGTATAGTTATCCTCATGTTATATTCATATTGTGCTAACTAGAGTATAGTTAGTATAATGTGATAATTAACATGACTAACTTTAGGCTAATTGAATCATATTTTATTCTTGGAACGTAGTAGAACTAAGTTCGAGTGATGGTGCAGTGTACCTTCGGGTTTACCTTTACTCTTTCCCCGTCGATCCGTAGGGTCGGGGGTACCGCTGGGGGTTTAGGTAGTTCTCTATAAATGTAAGCATGGTGCTTAGGTCTATAGGGAATCATCCGGAAATGCCGGCATCCCACCTGCAGTGAGGTAGGCGGCGAGAGGTGTGACAACTCTGTCCGTCCTTTGCACTCCTCCTCCACGTCCGGGTGTCGGGTTGGAGTCTTACCAAGTGCAACCGGCTGGCATATACCAGGCGCGGGCATCTCCTCATCACTTTAGCCCATCTCTGCTATGAACCATGAATGATATATGTAGACTACAGTCTGACGCATTGGCGATATTAGAATAGCCAACTCAACGTAGATTTTCCTTTTGTTATTTTATATTTACTCCTTCCAAAGGCTCAAGAAGTGTGTGTGTCACCACTATCTCCAATATTATTGTCACTTACCCCTGTACATGATTAGTGGCTATCCATACATACATTGTGGGCTACCATCATCATATTAAATCCAAACCTGCCTTCCCATGGGAAAATATAAATGAACGATACCCGATTACTCACCGGGTGAAATGCTACGATGATAGATCCGTGCGCTTGCGGGTTGACCCTTGCAATATTCAATTTATCTATCACCTGACGTTTTCTTGACGTTATCATTAAGGATAATATTTATTCTTAGCGACTGCGCTAAGAAATGCCAACAAGCATTTCTGGTGCCGTTGCCGGGGATAGGTTTAATATCTATTCCTAGTAATGACGTTAAGAAACATCAACACATTCAATAATAAGGTAACATCTTGAGGTAAGTTGTTATTACTTAAGCTTTACCTAAAGTATGGCTTGTTCATAAATAAAGAATAAAACATGTTAGAGTAACAACCTTGCCTGATTCAGCTTTATTAGCTCAACATGTTTTGTTTCTTTAGTTGTTCCTACCACCATTCTCTTGATCTCTTAGTCCTCATCTTGTAAGCGAATATTGCTTACCTTGCTTTGGAAGAATCATAATCATGCTTTTTATGTTTAGATAAGAAAACCCTTCCAAGAGTCAACGAGCTTGATTCGATCTGTCGAAAGTTTTAATCACAAACAATCATGCTCAAACTTCTGATCTTGTCACCCAAGTTAGGATTAAGAAAAGTGTATAATAAATCAACTCTATCTTGTTTGATGTGCCTATGGTTAGAGAAGAATGAATGAAGTTTTTTAGTTACATTGGTGTTTTCCCACCAAATGAGCCCATGCATGCACTTGATCTCTACCATGACTTTGCAAGCGTGACACACTTTGAGCAAAATGGTGGAGAAGCCTACCATCTCTCCGCATCCAACAAGTGAATGTCCTACAAGCATGCACACTAAACAAGAAGCTGCTTATGCTTTACTCCAACTCATAAGACCAAACTAAGAACATGGGTGACGTCGTCCTTCACCATCTCAAGGAACACGGCCGTCAAGATCAGATAATACACTCAAGGAAACAACAAAGTAAGAAGTCTCGTTCATAGGACTTAAAACACCAACCCTCACCGAAAGGTAAGACCGGTAGTTATCTAATGCATAGCATATTTAGCTCCTTGCATTGCATAATCATTTTCCTTTATCATATTTACATTACAACACTAGCATTGCATTAGTAAAAGAAAATAAATATTTGTTTGTTGCATAGACATGAAAAACTCTAAGCCCCATGTGAGTAATTTTGTGGCGTGTAACAACCCACAAGGATATTTCTTGTGGTGGCATAAAAATAAAATAAATATGCATGCATCATCATTCTTTATTTTACATAGAAAATCCAAAAAATATTAATGCTGCTGAATTACTGTCTTAAAAGGAATAATCCTAATCTTTGGCAACAAGAAGCAACATGGCTAACCCCTAATGTTTAATCAAGTTCCATTAGCTTTGTTGTCTATTTGAGTTCAAAGAGGATCCCAAGGAAGAGAGACATGACACACAGGGGTGTCCAACGTTAAAGAAGATCAATGAGCCACCATCACTATCTACCTCTACTTCCAACCATCAAGAACATCGAAGACTATGTCAACATCCAGCTTGGGGGAGTGCAACCCCCATGTATCCAGATAAGTATTATTATACCTTATTTAATTTTAGCTAGATTTGTTTGCTTTATTAGAAAGAAATAAAAAGATGCATAACTAAGAAAACCAAATAAATAGAGTCTATATAGTCTTTATTAGAGTGTGATAATAAAATAAACTCTGAAGATAATCTCTAGCCATGGAGATGATGAATAATTGCTCCGTCGTAATTCCTTTCAAGTACCTACCTTTCAAGCTTAATTTCTCTCGAGCTTTTAATGCAACTACTTTGACTTGAGATTGCTCTGAACCTGAAACCTGTGGCTAGCAAATGCTTGCTCTAAAGTCTTGATAATTGACAGATATGATATATGAGAGTCTGAGCTACTGTTTATCTAACTCCTAGTGATGCTAGATTTCTGGAGATTTATCTTTTGAAAATTAAAATGCACATGATAAGTTCCTGTGTGACAAGATTGTTGAACCTCCTACCACAGCCATATATATACATGCTCCATAGATTAGGAAAACTATTTGATATATATATATAGGCTGCTTGCTTTGCATTGAGTTTGTTCAATCTTTGTCGACCCTTAGAAACTTGTCATGCTGATCATGTACACTCCACTCCACTCCACTCGACTCCATTCACTTATATGCTATTTCCATCCTGGAAGTACGCATCCACCATATATACACCCATCATATACATACAACTATTCACTTCACTCTAGCCACCAAAAATGTTCTACTCCTACCCTAGGAGAGAACAACCAAAAATATTCTCCAGACATATCCACTTAGCCAACATCTCATAAAGCTCCTTTATCCTTATTTCTATCTCTCTACAAGTTTATTGCAAAAGGAGGCTTGGGTTGTATAATTGAAAAAAAGAGAAAGAGAGAAAGAAGAAAGGGGAGATGAAAAATGGACAAGTGTCCTAAGGGCAAGTAGAGCCTACCTCCCTAAAAAAAAGAAGAATAAAGGAGAGTAAAAGAAATGGACAAGTGTCCACAATAAAACAATGGGTACTTAGATGCCCGCCTCTCCATAAAAGAAAAAATAAAGAAAAAGAAAGTGATACAACCCAAGTTCTCATAAAAGTTTCAGATTCCAAAGAGAGATATGTTTTCCTCAAGGAGCAAAAGTAGAATTAGGCTTTCCCCTCACTACACACACCTCATTGATTACACTCACCTTACACACCTACCACCATAATCATTCCATCATGCATATCTTGATCAGTATGACTTGTGACTTTGGATCCATTGCTTGAACTTACAATAAATGCTTAGTAAGTAAATTTAGTTTCTCCCACCTATGAGCTCCAGATATAAGCCTTAGATATAGGGTGAGAGAGAAAAAGGCATAATGTCTTACTGCCTTATTCCAAAAATACCACATATTATGAGAGAAAGGCAACACAATATTATTGCCTAAGTGAGGATCCACAAATACCACAAATGAGAGACTTGAGAGGGTCATACAAAGGAACTTTGAGTTTTACTTTGAAAACTTGCAAAAACTCCAGAATGAAGGTTGAACAAAGAGTTTGAGACATGGTGCTTAACTTGATTGTTCTATCTTTCAATTACCCAAGATCCTAAGAAAAGGCTATAAACTCCATGGTTAAAGGTAATATGGGTAAGTCAAAATTTGAGCAAGTTTTATCTGAAGGAGAAATTTTGTTTGAAAGCATGTGTACTTTTGAGGTGTGAAGGCGTTGTAGCAACTCCTGATCCATTGCTAAGTTTGGCTTTACTAGGGACTAGCAAAGGGTAAGCTTGGGGGAAATTGTTGACACCTGTTATAGCATAATATTACTAGTCAACTAAACATGGATAAGGGCATAATATGAATATCAACATAGATTAGGGGTCTAACTAACATAATTCCACAAGCTTTGGTGATTCTGTGACTTTACAGGGACTTAACAGATAAACACAGAGAAGAATGGAGAAAGTTCCAGAATATATCTCACATATGATGACAAGACTTAACCGTGAAGTAACTTCGACTCAAAATGTGGACTAAAACACTCTAGAAGATACCGAAGACACCGGGGAGACGGAAAGCCAAGGTGGCTTGCCACCCCGGCGGCCGCCAAGCTGTTAACTAGGCGGCCGCAGGTGGGGTCCCACCTGTCATCCTCATCTTCTTAGGTCGGTTTGTAACCGACCTTGAGGTTGTATCTACACCGTTATTGAAGGTCGGTTTGATCCAATGGTCATCGTTCATCGCCAAGGCCTATATAAGAAGACCCCCTGACCCTAGGGGTAAACCCTAATTCATTCTATCTCATTCTATTCATTATCTCTCGGTTGTAGAGGTGTCCCAATGTAAGGATAACCTCTCTTTGGGATTAGTGAATTAGAAGTAGATTAGAAGTAGATTAGCCATGTAATTAGAAGTAGATTAGACATGTAATTAGAACTAGATTAGATCTAACTTAGATCTAATCAAGAGTAAAGGAGAGTGGAGCTATGCTCCCTGCAGAGATGTCTTCGAGAGTATGGTATGTCTTTGTATCTTCTCTACAAGACTTATGATTCATATATTTATCTTCTCTATTCACTTTCATGCCTTTCATATATGGTTAAGTATAGTTGTTATGCTATTGCATGGGATCTCCGCTCGTATTGAGGACTCTAGTTATTCATGGCAGCTAGAGTAGTAATCGATAGTGTAGACTTGGTGTCTAGGCTATTGGTTACCTGAGGTTGCGCCCAAACCTACGGATAGTTGTGATAGCCCCAGGGGTGACAGCCCTGTCAGGTCTTTGTAGTCCACCACATATGGGTTGGTGTTTCGTAGAGCTTTAGGCAGCCTTCTCCCAACTACCTTCTTCCCAGACTTTCTCGAGAGTTGGAAAGGAATTGTTGCTCCAAAGTGCATTAGTGTAATTGCTATCATAGAACCTAAGTAATAGAGAAGTACCCAGGAACCTTGATCTCTCCCTTTGACCTCTTGATTAGTTTAGTTATTCTTTGATATCTTAGATAGGTTATTATTTTATGCTTTGATATTTATTTATCCTTTAACAATTACCCCCTCACTATAGTCTAGTGGTTTGCTAAGTTAGTGGATACATGATTGTGACTTATTAGAATTCTTTAGCCAAAGCTTCCCTGTGGATACGATACTCTAGAATACTCACCCTAGGGAAAAGCTACAATGGTAGGTGTTCTGTGCGCTTGCAGAATCCTTCATATTCTTTTAGCACTTAACAAATGCCGACAGCAGGTCATTGACCCTTTTCAATTTCATGCAACATTCTTATTCTCTTCTTAGATTCTACCATAAAGGAACTGTCTAAAACATTGCTGGTTGCAAAGATGGAGTTAGCTATCATGTGCTTATTGTTAGCTCATATATGGAGGGCAGGCAAACACATATGCAGACGGAGTTATTAGGGACAAATCTATATACACCACTCAATGAGGATACTATAGTCTTTTGAACGCTTCACAACACTTCTCTGCTAGATGCTAGAATGAATGCTGGAGAGACAAAAAAAAGTTGGCCAAAAGAGTTTACATGATCGATGGCTTCTTCTGTGAAAGGGTACCAATACCGCATCCCAACTTATATATTTATGTTCAGTTTTTTTTCTTTCTAGAGAAGTCTTCAGAGCATTTGCCTAAAATATCAATTAATTTTAGTGAGAATGCAATTTACCTGGAAGATAGTTTTGAACAACCTGATAAACAACAATCAATAAAGTAGGTGAAAAGTGAAGAAATGCAACTATAATTTCAACACACGGTCATCCTTGTGAACTTGTACCTGCTCATCAGTAATTTTCCTTAACGGTGATCCACCACCGATTGAAGCATAACCTTCTTCACTCTTAGGAGGTCTAAAAGTAGAAATAAGTTTGGCCAGTGGTCTTTGAAGAAACCTGAAGAGCCTAGGGAATCGAATGATAGCCTGACCAACAACAAAAAATTATGATAGTTTTTAAAAATGAGCTGTAACGATGAAGACAAATTCAGTAAGCATACAACACACTAAGATGATAGAGAGAGAAGTAGACAGAGATAGAGAATCTGCAAAGAGAATAAAAAGGACAGAGCAGGATCCTTGCATTATTCTTCCCCAACAAGACAAGAGGTACAAAGAGAACTTTACCAACTTCAAAGAAAAACTTAACCAACCAATATCATGCAAGGTCTTTTTTTTTTAATATAAAATACTACAAGCTTGCTATCTATAGCAGCCAGTAGGAGCTCACTGCTCACTACTAGTCACTAGCAGAAGAGCGCTTGCCCCTCTTTTCCAAGAACACTGAGAAACAGAATCCACAAAAAGGAACTACGAACCAGTGGCAAGACGTCTCTCCCTCAACCGTGGGCCCCTCCCTCTCCCTGATCACAACCTGAAATGAATGCCGGGGAGACATATAAACAAATATTAACAAGCAATTCAATCTGGTAGGAGATGAAAACTTGTGGCCTTTCTTTTTCTCGCTTTCTTCTTTCTGGAAAGGTCGTCACAAAAAACGACCACCCATATGAATACCCTTTTGACCATGCAAGTTGCCAGGCTGCAGCAGTTTGTTTGTTCCAATCCCATGCCGGCAACCACATTCAGATGAGTGATCACTGATCCATGCGTAGCACAGGTGCAATTTCAGACACTGAATTCCATATATGTTATTGTATATTAATTGACTCAAGAAGGTGCTATGTGTCATTTCATTAAGATAAAAATACAAGGGAGGGACAAGAGTCCACTCCAGAGAGGGTCCTGAACACTACACACACCAACAATAAAAAAATTGGCATGAACAAGGACTACACAACCAGGGTCAAGGAAACATACAGAGGCTCATGGCTGTGATTAGCGACTGAAGGTGCAGCTCTATGAGCTGAGGGTCCAGCAACACACGCAGAAGTTTTTGTTTTAGTTGGCACTCATTCAAGATTCAGCTATCAGGAAAAAGAATAAAAAATGGAAATTTCAATTGATAAAACCCACAAATAAGGTTCTTCCTTTCTTAAGGCTAAACAATTGTTAGGCTGATTAGTTCAGAAGCCCATACTAAGGAGTTGGCTACAAGCATTCAAAGTTGTCAGACAGCATTCGATAAATTTTCTAGATTAGCGAACATGACCAATGAAAGAAAAATTGTAATGATGCTGGTACTGGGTTATAACCATTTACTGGATCAACAAAAAAGGTTGAACAAAAATGGTTCAACATCGTCAAAGGTCTCTGGACCACCAAGATTAAATAACAGGCTTTTTATAGTAGCATTGCAAAAAGCAATAGCGATTCAAAGTCTATCATGCAGACCGAGATCTACCGAATAGCAAAAAAAAATAAAAGCCTAAAATAGAGTCCAAACATGCAGTCTGAAATTAAAACAAGACATGGCAAGGGAGACCTGCCATCCTAAATCAAGAAAAGATCGTCTAAAAATTCAGCATTTCATTTGAATAGCAAAAAAATACAAAAGCCTAAAATAGAGTCTGAAACATGCAGATCGGCATGAAATTAAAACAAGACATGGCAAGGGAGCAAAGTAGAACTGCCATCCTAAATCAAGAAAAAGATCGTCAGTCAACGAAACTAAAAAATTCAGCATTTCATTTGCTTTAAGTCTTCACAGTATGTTTAATTCTCTCTGAATCTCAACTTGACAAGGTCAGCAAATTTTTTTTCACCAATCTCTTAATTCCTACTCAAGGCATACCTCACCAACAGGTGTAGCCATCAAAAAATTTTCACCAATCTCTTAATTTTTTCAACTTGACGGTTGCATAGCTAAAGGCAAAGGTTCTAAAATTCATAGCAACAATCTGTTACATATACATGAACAACAGGAGTAGCCACCAAAATATCGCTAGCAGCCTAGCACTGAACAAAAAAAATCACAGACTCTTTTTTGCTTAGCGTAGTCAACATCTATGATCTCAGCAACTAACTCCAGATCCAAATAGGTTTAAAAAAAATCCCTGAACCATATTCAATGTCTGTGTAGCCAAAAATTTTCAATAGGTGGCAACCTTCACCAAGCCGAAATAAAGAGAGTTGTCCACCATTCAGCAATTCCAGCAATCTAAATCGACAGGTACAGACAAAAGCACCTGGCCAACATGAAAAGGAAGAGGACCTCACCCATAGCTCGACGGAACACAGGCCGAAGAAGCTTCGCCCAACTCACTGACATAAGAGGAAAAATTATCTCAAAAAGAAGTATATCAATCTGAGGCTGAATCATCTGATACATACTGTTCTTTGTAACACTGCAAGATGCTAACCAAATAAATACTGATAAGCATTTCTACAATAACGAAGTTGGTTCACTGATAAAGGCATATCATAAATTGGGTTTGGCAAGAAAAAAATGTTGATTAGGATATTTTAAATGTGCACTAGAATTTTCAAAATATTCACCAAGTCTTTTATAGCTTTTGGATATGGATATTATACCATACAACAAGTTTTGAAAATAAGACCATGCATGATTAGTTGGGCAAAACAAACATTCTCTTATCAAAAGCTACATGTTATGTCCAAATGCCATCCAAGGCAACTATTATTCTATTATCATGATGTGCCCTACTTCAGCAAGGACAAAACAATCCAAATTAAACAAATACAGTTACAAGACATATGTTCCTGGGATTTACTACCATAGGAGCCAAGATCAAACAGCAGCCATGCATATAGCACAGAAAGATACAGCAGTGCTACCCAATACCAAAACAGCTGGAACCTAGTCAAGTCATGGGCTATGGCCCCTGTAGTTGTAGGGCTTTATAAGATTTTATAATTATATAGTTGTTAGCATTTGTAATCAGATAACCAGATAGACTATGTTTGGCAAGCCAACCTAATATGAACTGACGCCACTCTATTTCTATGAGTTCAAGAAATAACAAAGCACTTTTCCTCCTTCAGTTTCGCTCATTGTGCCACCAGCATCTCTCATCCTTGGCACAGTGGCACCTGGATAGCGAGGTCAAGAAGCAACACAAAGAAAGTCTATCGCAGCAATTATGCCACACAAAATTTGAGTGTGGCTGAAATCATTGGCTAAATTAATGAGAATTTTGTTTGATAAAGAAAATAAAAGACAATGCAGATGATGTGAGATGGTAGCGTCACAAAAGAAACTTTACAAGCACAAAATGATTAGCATTTTATAAGTCTTCTGAAACATTTGAGCAAAAACTTTACTCTCTAGCTTCTGAAGCTTCAGATCAACAAATCTGTACAACATTAATAATAGGTGAACACACAGGATGACTACTGACTACCCAAGATAAAATTTGTTACATGCCCCAAAACTGACCTGGTGTAGAGACCGTTCAGGATATGGGTAGTCCATTTCTTAACTTTCCACCAGGCCCAAGATTTCCTAATCTCAGGATCTATCGGTTGGCCTTTCACAGGAACTGGCCTTTCGAACAAGTTTATAAACAGAACCATCCATGCATTGAAAACATTTAGATCCAATAGTTGCTTCGGAATCACCAACTTGAGAAGCAAAGAACAAATGAGGAAAACAATTAGAGATGTCTGGAAAAATTATGAAAAACAATAGCCATAATAAAAAGAATGATTATAGACTACAGAACCTACATAAATTGAAGACCAAAATATTTTACATATCAACTTGATTAAATCAGCAACTTCAATCGGGCGGATTGACAATATAAACCAATTTGCTAAAAATGCTTAGTAGATGAGGAAATGTCTCATCTACAATGCGAGCTGCAACAACACAAGGAAAGCACCCTAACCCACAACTCCGCCCTACCCACAGCTTGCCACAGACAACCTCCGCTCTACCCGCTGCCTGACCAACAACATTCGCCCCTCCGCTCTATCCATGTAGAATATTCCAATAATATTCTACATGCAGAGATCACATTGTTGTAACAAAAAGGAGCTCAACAGAGCACACACAAGAGCCCAACTGTAAGCACTACAGCCTAGTTAGGTCTTCGCTTATACATGAGATTTTTGTAAAATGAGGGGAGAGCTACTTGCCTATGTAAGACCACGAGGTTTGCCTTGACTGCACACCACAACCTACAGATAGATGATGCCCATCCTCCTGTTGTCACCTCTTCTACTCTTCACTCATCTGCTCAAACAAGTACATGCACACAATCAAAACAAGTACAAAACCACCTTCTAATCTGCTCATGGTACTAATACAAATTGTCTAAGAAAACAGAAAATGAAGGGCAGGTACCTGGTGCTTCTCATCCCGCAATATCTTCCTGAAGTTAGTCTGGTACTTCTCTAAGATCCTAGACAACCTACCACCAAACCAAATTTACGCTGAAGTTACATAGCTGATTTAGAGCAACAGAAACACACAATATCATCCTATATGGCTAGTCTTCCCTGATTTTTTAGATGAGCAGGGTGCCCATCCTAGAGCCAGTGTACTAAGAATTACCCAAGGAGTGGCAAACTGAGAATCCTGCAAGCGCTACACATAGAGAAACACACTAATATAGACAAACATTTACAACGAGGATAATGGGTATATAGATAAAAAATATTTAACATAGCATCCAGCCAAAGTATTATCATCCACTTTACAACCAATGTACCAAGAACCATTGACATAAAATGTACTAGCTTGTTTACATTTAGTATGCTCTCAACATTAACATAAACACATGACATGTTAACAACCTAAGGAAGCACATCTAACTCGACACATAGATCATGGTCTGTAATCAGCCAGACTGTCCAAACTTTTCTGCATACACCTGAAAAAGGAAAATATAATCAGATCCAAAATCATCTCAGATTGAAGGGAACCAATTGGAAATAGTAACTATGCAAGTAATACTACCTGGGTAATTTGGGATGCACCATTAACTGCAATATTCTCAGAGCAAAACAACAAGTGATTTAGGTACTTGATGCGAAGATTACCAACGTCATTCTGAGTGTACTTCTCCTTCATACTGACTCCAACATCAAAGTGTTCCAAATTCAACATTGCACAGATTCCACTCTCATTGACATTTCTACAAGTAAACCAGGATAGTTACAAACTATGAGGGAAACATACATCATGAATATAAATGAAGCAATCACTGAACTGAACTTCACATACTCTAGATCCAACTGCACCAAATTTTTTTCATACACCACTTCGTAACCACCCCATCCATAGTCGATTTTCACCACTTTTTTCCAGTTTCCTCAATGTTTGGCCGCTAAATTTCAGAAAAGCAAGACAACATAAATCTCATGTTAAGTTGTAACAAAATAACGGACCAAATAAACTGCCATTAAAAAGATGCCCACAAATTCATCTTCGAGAGCCTTTTGAAAGCTAAGTCGACTCCCAAGCACATCGAGCAAGGATCCAAAACAAGTAACCATCTCCTAAGTTAATAACAACAACCACAACATACCACCGCCCATTAAAAAACAGATAGGGAAATACAACCGGCAAAATTAAATACAATTCTCCATTAAAAAGGAAGAAGCAAACAACGGTTACTAGAATGCAATTAGGATACTTACACCGATACCATTAGTACTACCCAACCAAACCCGGCTTTGTTAGCACCATCAAAACATCTCACAAAGATTTGAACGAAGCACACTCTCATTGACATCATTGCCACCATGGTTGCCAATAAGGAAATCCTAAATAACAAAATTGACATGACTAATGATATACAAATGAGATTCATTCAACAACTAATGCTTTATGAAAACTAACCCCAACTTTCGAGAAGAAATAATGCTTCCTTGAAGTCCGAGGGTGCTTCCTTATAAACATGAGTCTACACGAGAATTGATAACAAAATAGCTAACATTTGCTTCGGCTTCAAAGAGACAAGAGCACCCAACCGCAATCTTACACCACTAAGTTCACAACCTCAAGACTACAACACGAATGAAACCATGAAGATCGCATCGAAAAACAAGAGCAACACAAGAGTGCAAGAAATAAAACCATATAGATACTCACTTGGAATATGCTCTATCTCTGCACCCATCTCCAAAGCAATTTGATACAAGTCACACTCCTCCTTAGTTACTCTAATCTTCTGCACTATTACAGCAAACGGACTCTGCTTAAATTGGCTAGGTTGTGCAAGCCGCTTTGCTTTCACGAACAGCAACTTTAGAACTTGAAGGCTCAAAGAATTCTTCAAAGCTCAATGACTTGTTGCTTTGCTTGTAACACCCGAAATTTTTTGCATTTTTCAAATAGAGTCACAATGATTTAATTATGTATTTTTATGCTCATGAAATATAGGGAAAATAATATTATTTGTGAAATTAAAATTTATCTAAGGCTAGAAACATTTTTGTTGCATTCATGCCTTTGCATTTATTTTTAGTGAGTGATTAATGAATGCATTTAAAATTAGAAATGAATTGATGTAGCTTTGCTTATAATATAAAAGAAATAAATTATGTGATTTTAAGTGAGTTCAAGTTTTTACTCCAAAAGTCATAAGATTACTCTTAAAATAATTAGTTGAATTAAAATTAGGTTGTGAATAGATTTCACTAATTATAATAAGGATTGGGTGAATTTACTAAATTTGATTTAGAAGCGAGTTAGTTTTTGCCCTATTTACAAATTAAACAAAGTGCTATTAATTCTTATGAAATCAAACTCAACACTAATTAAAAGTGTTAGGAATATTTGCGAAAAGAATTACTAGATTTAGTTGGTTTACAAAGGTTTGGATTTTTGTCTGATCGCGATCGTGCTTGGAGATAGATATCCCTTAGTTAGAGTTATAAGTAGAAAAACCCAGTGGCGGAGGACTGTTGTGGCAAGGTATGGCGCTCGCCATACCTTGAAGTCCGAAATTTTTTGAACCCCGACCAAGACTGCAGCGCGTCCATGTTACTCGGTTCATCGTTTGCGTACACAGAACAGCAGATACAAGCAGAGGTGGACCCCCGGGGTCATGCACGAGAGATACATCACGTCCATGTAACTATGTTAGCATGTATATGTGTATATGGGCCTGGCTTGGGCTGTTTGTGTTTGGACCTCACGCACGCGCTACTCAAGTCTCACGCACGACCTGGCAGTCGTAGAGCCTCGACGTTTCTATCTGTGCCCGCCGCCGCCTGGACCACCGGTCCACCGCTCCATCATCAGATTCAGATCATCACCAGATCAGGCACTACACCAGCGCTCAGGCCATCTCCTTAGTTTGGTGTGTGTGTGACACACACCAACGCGCATTGTCCGATCCGGCCACCCCGTCACGCGCACGCACACTACCTGGTCCGGCCCACCCGCAGAGGAAACCACCTGGTCAAGCCTGCAACTGTCGTGGGCGCTAGCGGGCGGCGCGCTGGACGCGTTCCGCGCCGCCCATCGGCGGACTGGCGAAGCCGGTGGGCCGCGGGCGTGGGGCGGGCAGCGGCGGGCCAGCCGGCGGGGTGGACCAGCTGAGCAGGCGGCCGGGAGGGGCGGCGCGGCTGGGGCCGGTCGCTGGCGGCGGCAAGGAAGGCGCGGTGGCGGCCCTGCCCCGATCCGCGACGGCGCGTTGCTCGAGCGCGATCTGATCCGAGCGGCGGCGAGCTGCTTTCTTCCTACGCACGAGCTACGTCCCCATCGGCTTCCACGAGCTCGAGCATGGTGGAGCGCAACCACGTTCCCCGCGATGCGACCGGCTACGGCGGCACTGCTCCCCACGGAGCGAGCGGCACGAGGCCTCGCTCCACCGTGATGACGATGCTGGGCTCAGACGGCCTCTCCGCACCCCGACCATACACCGACGGCCTCTCTGCACGCGGAATCGCCGTGGACGTTGCTGCCGCACCTGGAGCCTGTCCGGTACCTCTCCCGGCTGCGCTCGGGTCTCGCAGATTCCACGGTCAAGCAGCGCGAGCACACACGGCAGGCGACGGCGATGGAGATTCGCGTTCAGGTAGTGCAACTGAATAAATTCGTTGGTCGTGTGCCCTCTGCTAGCCTCCACTTCGACCCCTGAGGTGCTTTGATGCAGATCCGATGCTAGTACTCGGTGTTGGTAATTTCTCTGTTGTCCTGAAGTTGCAGTTGCAGGTGGTGGCAGTGCATCTTCTCGGTGCTCGATCAAGGCTGCTCGATCAGCTCCTCGTGCTAGGTGTGAAAATGTTTATTAGACAAGCCATGGGTCAATTTGAGCGTTTCACTGGTGGTGTAGGTGCCATATTCTTCCAAGATTTTCTTAATCCTTTACATGACAAATCCTTGGTTATTCATACTGTAAGTTAGTATTTCTGATTATCTTTTTTTTCCCCTTCCTGTACCTCCTGAAAGCCTGATGCGTGAGATAGCAGCAAAAATACATCTAGCAGGTTCATTTACCTCTTACCAGATCTGATGAAAACTGTTGCCTCCATGCATTTTTGTGTATTCTGAAATACTACTATTTAATTATGCATGCCACTTTGCTTGGTTCAAGACCATTTATGTATTGCTCAGATGAATATCTTTAAATATAGAAAGAAATGTACACTTCATTATTCCAACCTGTTGCTTCACTTTTCAATTTGATGCACATTGTCCAGCATTTAGACCATGCACTAATGTTCAACCTGCTACTCTTTATCTTTTGTTCTTGTGGACCCTTGCATATATACGAGGTATCCTTGACGCCTTATCAGCCTTTGCAAACTATCCTAGTTTTTGTCTAGATAATTTTCTTTTTCTGAAATTCACGTATCCATCTTTGAAAGCAAAGAGTTCGAATCTATAGCTGCATTGAGATTTGAAATTTAGCTTTATCAATATGCTAGCATCACCCTTTTGTCCTGAAGATTGGCCTTATGTAGAAATTGGGTTACTACAGGACTTGCAATTGTTGTGTCTCAATGGTTGCAACTGGCCCATATAACTAGTGACAATTTGGTCTAATTTCACTTTTTTTTAATCGGGGCTCAACCCACAGATTCATATATGTTGCAATTGTGCACATATACATATTAGTAAATTTTTTTGATTTATTCTTTGATGTGAATTAAGCAACTGAGTCTGGTGGTTTGTTCCTCCCTTAACTGACATTTTCTAAAATGTCGCCCATATTAATAGTTGCAACTGAGCCCAGTTTCTATCACATGTTTGAGCTACTTTTATTCTATTTTTATTTGTTTCTTTTCTTATCAACCAACATGGTTTTTGCTACTTGGCGTTCTGTGTAGCATGTACTGACTTAGAGAAGCAATGAGAAAAAAGACTAGCATAAAAAAAAACGCCCCATGTTGCAATTTGTAACCAGCCAAGTTGCAACTGCGTCACTCCCATGTTGTAAATTTCTATGCATATGATTTGGATCCACGTGCATCTCAGGGAGCCTAGTTTTTTAGGGCCTGTCAGGGCAGCCCTCCTTATACCCGCTGGCACGCGCCAATGCTCATCGAGTTCACGTCGGTGGATGTGGACACCACGGTGAACAGGTTCAACTTCGATGGTGCTCGCCAACATCGCCGAGAACATGCTTCTTGGTGGACAGGGATGACCAGTGCGTGCTGCTTCAAATTTCAACAAACCAGTGGGGGACAAGTGAAAAACTTCAGCTTCTTTTCACCTTCTTTTGCAGTGCATGATATTTTTGTTCCTATGTTGCATTGGTTAACTATATCAACACCCAATTTGTATTTTGGTGATGACATGTGTAACTAGCTTATTCCCCTAGTTGTAACTTGTTGGTTACTCTAGTTGCAGTTGGTCAACTATTATCTGATATTCAACTGAGATGTAATTGCTGCTGCAACTGACTTCATTGGTTGACAATGCAATTTATATTGTTATTTCCCTTGTCAACTGGCTTTGTTATTACTCCAAAATTTATCCTGATGTGTATTTGTATTATCTTAGGAGGTTGTTTAGTGATTTCTATGTCTTTTTCAATGCAGTGCTCATGCACTACTTGGTGTTCCATCTGCTGAACCAGGCTGAGCTACCTGACGAACTGCATGCTTATTGGATTGGCGAAAGGAGGATAAGTTTAGATGCCTAGCAATGATGAATTTTAGGACTTTTTTTCTTTCGTTTGTGAGCCATTGATGTTGATGAGCATAAACATTGTTTAAATATGATGTATCGGTTACATCTGTATATATTATATAAATTATAAGTTTGAGAAAAGATCACCGTCAAAAAACATTTCCACTGCAAATTGTAAATAAACAGGTTGCAATTTCATCACATCCCAAGTTGCAATTGTGTCACATGCCATGTTGCAAATGGTATACGTGTGGACAACAACAATTTGTTGTCAAATGGAGACAGTCCATTGTTGCAAATGGTAACTTACCAGGTACGGAGTGTTGCAAATTTGTTGTCAATTGTTTGCTTTGTTAGGGCCGGCACCCTTCTCTTGTCTATTGTTACTCCATAAAAAATTGTCTATTTTTTTCTTGTTTCTTTGTCTCATCAGCTCCTATCTTGTCTCTGTTTTTTTTAGAAAAAGAATTGTCTATTGTCGGTTGTTTCTTGTGCTAGGACGGGACCCTGTCTTGTCTATTGTTATTCCATAGAAAAAAATTGTCTATTATTCCTTTGTTTGCTATTCCGGGGCAGCTCCCTATCTTGTCTCTGTTTTTCCATAGAAAAAGAATTGCCTATTGTGACTTGTTTCTTGTGCTAGGGGACGGGGACCCTATCTTGTCTATTGTTTTTCCATAGAAAAAAAAATGTCTTTTATTCCTTTGTTTCTTTGTTCCGGGACCAGACTCCCTATCTTGTCTCTGTTTTTCTATAGAAAAGAATTGTCTATTGTCGGTTGTTTCTTGTGCTAGGACAGAACCCTTCTCTTGTCTATTGTTACTCTATAAAAAAAATTGTCTATTTTTTTCTTGTTTCTTTGTCCCCGGGACAGCTCCCTATCTTGTCTTGTTTTTCCATAGAAAGGAATTGTCTATTGTCAGTTGTTTCTTGTGCTAGGACAGGACCCTGTCTTGTCTATTGTTATTCCATAGAAAAAAAATTGTCTATTATTCCTTTGTTTGCTATTCTAGGACAGCTCCCTATCTTGTCTCTGTTTTTCCATAGAAAAGAATTGCCTATTGTGAGTTGTTTCTTGTGCTAGACAGACGGGACCATCTGTCTATTGTTTTTTCATAGAAAAAAAAATTGTCTTTTATTCCTTTGTTTGATGTTCTAGGACAACTCCCTATATTGTCTCTGTTTTTCCATAGAAAAGAATTGTCCATTGTCAGTTGTTTCTTGTGCTAGGACAGGACCCTTCCAAATTGGCAGAAACTAGATTGTGAATGCTTCATTATTGCAAATGGTACATTACTGGCCCTTTTGTGTGTTAGCAACAGTCCAGACTGGGCGTTCGGGTTTTACCCGAGAATTCGGGTCGGGTTTTTTGGGTTTTTTGTTCGGTCTTTATTCGGTCTTCGGGTTCGGGTTTTCGGGTTACCCGAGATTATGAAAATTCGGTCTTCGGATTCGGGTTCGGTCTTTTTAGGGTAAAACCAAAAACCCAATATGTATTATATATTGTTGATGCATTTTACTCTTCTTAGAGACAAAACATGGAACTGGAAGCAATATGAGATAAGTTCATTCGTTCTTACTGCATCAAGATTAAGCGAACAATCATAAATAGGCTACTACGATAAGTTAATAACAGTCATAAACATTCATGGCAGCAGCAAAAGTAAGCCCTGGAAGCAGGCATCGGTAGAGTCCTTCAGGTATAGTAGAAGATCTCTTGTTGGCCAACGCCTTGATCCATTTCAGCATGCCGAAAGCCTCACTTTAGTTCCTTCCTTGCTGACAAACAAAACAATCCAGCGTTAGCAAATGGAATACCAAGTTACCAACACACAGATTCAGTAGGCACAGCAAACTTCACTAGCATCAGACATGCAGTGGTGTTCGTCATCAGATCATTGAGACATGCAGGTGTTCATCAGGTCATTCAGACATGCAGGTGTGTACTAGTTAAATGGATCTAGTATAAAAATATTAAGTTAAACAAGAGCATAGTAATACTAGTCTGCATCTGTGTGCATGATACACATTCCTTTCACAGCTTGAAAAATCTGCATTGACTAACTGCTTGCAAGTTTCCTGAAGAAAATACCATCTAATTGCTACCAATGTAGTTCACTAATCTGCTTGCAAGGCAGCTGCAAGATAGATGCCAAAACAACAGTTACAAAGAAGATTAGTGAATACAGTACCTCGTTGGTCGCCTTTGCCTGCCGGCCTGCTCCTGGGGTTGCCTCGGCTGCTTCCCTGCCGCTCCTCAGCACCTCCCCACTCCAGTGCGGCCGGTGATGCCGCGTGTAACCAACCGCAGGATCTCCTCCCAGCCTGGGCGCCGAGCCAGCCGCCCGGATCTTGTCGTCGAGGGTTAGGGTTGGGGCCTTGGGGGAGTGGAGGTGAGGGGCTAGGAGAAGATGGGAAGGAGGCGAGGCAGCGGGGCAATGGAAGCGCCCGGCGCGGCGGTCGGCGAACCGGCGGCGGCGGCGAGGCGCCGCAGGTGCCAGCGTCGAACAGGAGGGCGACTTCGAGTGGAGGCGGCGTCCGAGCCGGGCGGTGGAGGCCCGCGTCTAAGTTGTCCAGAACTTCGGTCTATTCGGGTTTCTCGGTGCTTAGAAATACTAACCCGATACCCGATGTTGGGTTGGTCTATTCGGGTTCGGTCTAAACGTAGGACCGAAGACCGATGGTTCGGTTATTTCGGTTCGGTTATTTCGGTCCGGGTTCGGGTAATTCGGTTTTCGCGCCCAGGCCGAGCAAGCGGTGGTCATCAACATGTTGTGATTGTGTCACTTGCAGTGTTGCAAATAGAGACAGTCCATTGTTGCAAATGGTAACTTACCCGGCCCTTGATTGTTGCAATTGTGGTCATCAACCTATAGCAATTGGCTATCAACTAGGTTGCAATTTGCATTTTTGTTGCAACCGGGTTTTTTGCAATTACTGATTGAGACTACGCAAACAAGGAAAGATTTGTAAAATAGAAATAGAGCATGTTGCAATCGTGTTATTTCCGTTGTTGCAATTGCCAAATACTCCAATGTTGCAAATGGAGTTTTTACCGATGTTGTAGTCACAATTGTGTTATCACCCTTGTTGCAAATGGTTGTTAACCAGGTTGCAATCATCGACTTGCAGTGTTACAACGGGGAGACACTCCTTTATCGCAAAATGGTAATTTACCGGCCGCTGTGTAACTATGGGTCATCACCATGTTGCAAATGACCTTATTGGCGTTCTTGAGTTTAGGGCTCATGGCGTTTGCCGAGTTTAGGGTTCATGGCGTTTGCTTTGAGATTAGGATTTGTTGATTTTTAGGTAGTTATCCGTAATTGTTTAGTGTTTTTAGGGAGAGTGTCTTTTTAAGCATGCACCCCTCCCGGGCAAGATTTCAGGGAGACACCTTTAAAGGTATTTGCGAATTTAGGGTTTACGGCATTTGTCGAGTTTAGGGTTGTTGAGTTTATGTTGCATGGCGTTTGCCGAGTTTAGGGTTCGTGGCGTTAGGTGAGTTTATGTTGCACTTGTGTGCGACAACAATATTGCAACCCCATCGCCATCATGTTGCAAACAGTGTATAGTAGGTGAGCTATTTTTTAATTAACCCGGGGACCTTTTTTCAAAGAAAAGTCAAGGATGCGTGACAAACAATCATGTGATTCAAAGATGTCAACTTTATAACTTTTTATACGAGAGATGAAACCTATAGTTTATCACCGGGGAAAAGCATTATATTGCAAATGGTAACTAACTTACGCACCGCCTGCGTGTCTAGCGCCAAGTTGCAACCCTCTTTACATCTAACGTTGCAAACAAAATTCAACAAGTGTTGCAAATAGTTTGTATCCCGATGCATATGTTTTTTCTCGGGTGTTCCTTGTTTATTATGATCGGAAGATTTTTCTTTCTTTCTTTGTTGGCTTCTTACTTCATGTTCAATACATCGATTATACAACTCAAGTTGCAACCGAACACATCTCATGTTGCAAACACAACACACAACATGTTGTAATTAGATCGCATTAGGTTGCATTTGGTTCTTGCCTAGTTGTGGCGGCTCGACTCTAGGTGTAATTGGATCACGTTAGGTTGCAACTAGTTCTTGCCTAGTTGCAACCGGCCTCCTCTAGTAAATAATTGGACCACGTCGGGTTGCAACTACATCGAGTTCGGTTGAACTAGAATAGATTTGTTGGAATTAGTTCCGTCAAGTTGCAATCGAGGAATGGTGTTATAGTTGTGATTGGTCTAGTCTAGCGGTTGCAATTGGTAGAGTACACATATAGGGTGTATAAAATACCGCGTTGTTCACTAGCTTGGCTTGTAACTAGGTTGTAACTAGTTGCATGTAACTAGGTTGCAACTAAATTTGGGATTGCAACTAGGTTGTAAAAGTTATGTTCTAAGTGGTTTACAACAAAAAGCTAACTATGCTACTGACCAAGTTGTAATTGTGTTGTAGTCGCGATGGCAACTCATAAATACGATGAAGTTGCAATTACATACTTAAAAAAAAGTTAGTCAAATATAGTCATGTTGGATCTCATTTTGTTAAGCACATTTTTTTCAACAACCCGTGCAAACGGATCTAAAATTGGAGCTATGGTTTAGGAGATATTGTATTTTTTTCGATCCAAAACAAAAAAAAGATTCCCCGCATCTTTGATGGACACGTGGAGAGAGAATAGCTAGCGAGGTCTGTTAGAGGTTGTAACTGGAAGATGGTGAGTTGCAAAACCGAATACACTACGTTGTAATTGGTGCCCTGACCAGCTGCGGGAAGGAGGTGGTGGAGGCGGGAAGCTAGCTACGGGAATGAGGTGGAGAGGCGGGCCCATGAGTTAATTTGACAGAGAGGCATGCTTGGAGGTGGTATTTGGGACAGGTAGCAAATGCACCCGGTGCATATATATATATATATATATATATATATATATATATATATATATATATATATTAGAGTGAATTTTTCTTACACCCATGTTTTCTATCCACTAGGGGGTTGGTTGTATACCACACTAGATTTCTTCCATGTGTTGCTCTGGACGGCAGATGTTGAATTGACATTTGTAGCAAGAGAGACATGGAGTTTCCCGTGTCTGTGCTTTTTGGGATATTGGAGGACCACACGGAGTTCATGCATGGCCAGCGTGGTGCCCTCGCGTCCTTTTTCTGTCCGATTCCAAGTGCAAACAACTGATGGTCCCCGTGGGTCAGATGATTAGATGAAGGAGTGGCTTGCGTTCCTAGAAATTTCTGGTGTTCAGAACGTGTTTCGAGCCACGCTTTTTGCAGGTCGTCCGGTCCGTCGAAAAGAAGGACGTCTGTACTTTCTGTGTGCCGTTGGCTCCCACGCGCTGTTCCAGCTCCATCTCGTCGAGTCCGTTTGCCTTGTTTGCTTGTTTTTATAAAAAAATATTGTGTGTGCTAGCTGTTGTCATCTGCCTCTGCCGTGTAGTCCTCCAACTCCGGTGCAGTGCCTGTTGCATTCCTTTGCGTTTGCATGTGGGAGGATCTCCTCTCACCCTGGGCGTTCGGTATTACCGAATCGATCGGTTCGGTTCCTCGAGTACTTCGCTCTAATTCGGTTCCTCACAACCGGGTACCGTCGGTTCCATAAAATTCTCGGTGCCGAAACGATTTCGATTATCGGTTTTTTTTCGGTTCGGTTTGGTAAATACCGAAAATACCGAGCAGGAATTTGACAAGGAGGGGGCGAACTTCTAGGATGGGGGTGGGCCGGCGTGGGCGGAACGGCGTCGGGATGGCGCGTGGAGACGGAACGGCGTCGGGGGCGAGAGGCCGCCTGAAGACCGGACGGGCGTCGGGCGGGCGGCGGCCGGAGTGGGAGGCGGAGCCCGAGGACGGGTCACCGGCGCTGATGGGCGGCGGCTGCGCGCTGCGCTTTGTCGCGCTGGTGCCAGAAGGCGCTAGGCCGGGCGCTGGCGCGCTTCGGCCGAGGGCAGTGGAGGCGCCGTGACCGCTACAGAGAGGGCGGGCGGGTCGAGAAAATCGCGCCGCGCGAAAGGGCGTAGACAAAGGCTACGCTGGGCGGCGGGGGCGCGTCACGGGAGTCGCGAACTCGGGGTTCGTCCGGGCGCGGCTACGCAGGGCAGGGGAGTGGAATAGTGGAGAGGTAGGGTTTCCCTGGCTTCCTCGCGGGCTATTGTTGGGCCGTTTCTTTTTCTTTGGGCCACCATTTACACAGTCTACATCACGGATATCACAGGTTCGGTTCCATTCGGTAAATTCGGTTTACCGAGGCCCAGAACCGAATTTATCTCGGTTTTTTCGGTTCCTGAGAAGTGAGAACCGAACAGGAACCGAATTCTTTCAGTTCGGTATTTTTTCGGTTCGGTTTTCGGTATTTTCTAGTTCGGTTTCGGTTCTCGGTTTTTATGCCCAGAGTGAATCTCCTCTGTGCTAAATATTCTTAATGCTATTTTTGGCGGAGATTATGGTAATTCCTGGTTCAATGCTCCCAGCTACGTCAACAAATATTAACAGACATTGTGGGTTACTAGGAGCTGCATGCATGCAAACTTGGCTGTAGTGCACTGCTGCTGTGTCATGTTTTACTCCGATCCGGATATTGGTACCTAGGAACGGATTAGGCAGTTGATCATTACCCAAAACAAAATATCTCAAGTATGAAAATCTTAATCCGAATCAATTACATTCCAAAAACAAAATACTTTCTAAGTTTACAAGGAAATTTGACTCCAATGTTGTAGGTCCGCACATGAAACTTTAATTAAATTGATTGAATGCTGCTGAATTAACCAAACACTCTAGCGCACTCAGCTAAGACCGGCGCCTGAGTGCGTGGTCATTATGCAGTCCTGCTGAACACTACTGAAGCCGACTGCTAGTTCTTTCCTGGTGACGTGTGCGCGGTGCGCCTATGCCTGTATGCTTGCTGGTCTGGTTAAAAGAACTGTTGAAGATTTGATCGAGACAAACATAATCGAAATAGTAAGTAGCAAGTATCATTGGCTTGTTGTAATTGCGCATGCCGGAAAGCCTAGTGAAACCTCTCTGCTATGGATGGACGAGTCACATGCATGCATCTATCCTGCGTGGGTTGTGAAATATTTTGGGTTGGGATACTGCAGCACTTTTCGTTTGTATTTGGTAATTATTATCGAAACATGGACTAACTAGACTTAAAAAGATTTGTCTCGTGCTTTTCAGCCAAACTATGCAATTAGTTTTTTTATTTACCTATATTTAATGCTCCAAAATACGTTAAGAGATTCGATGTGACGGGCAACTGTAGCAATTTTTGGATTCCTGTAGCTGCAACTAAACATGGCCTAGGCTGATCAATAGTTTTTTCGGCTGCCAAAACTGCAAAGCTGCTTACACTTCAGCTCCGTATGTCTGCACATGAAATGGTCCATCTAGTATGAGCAGTAGATGCCCTCTTCCAATAGGACGCTCACAAGAGGACACTCAGTCGCTCACAAGAGGTCTGCTACTCGTCGCTGCCAGCGTGGGGTCGCGGATTTATCGGATTGCTGAGAGAGAGAAAGTTGGAAGCAGCATGTGCGAGGAGCTTCGGGGAGAAGCTCTACTCGCAGACGGGCGAGGAGCTGCGGCATGCAAATGGCAAGGAGCTGTTGCATTGCAGAGCCCCTAACTAGAGTTCGTCCATGACGTAAATGGCGTGGGCGTTCCTGATAATGGCCAGGCCCTAAGAAGCAGACAATAACAAGGTCTTGTTTAGATGGCTAAAATTTCTAACCCAACTTCCAAGTTTTTCCACACGCTCTCCATCACATCACATTAAATACACCAAATGGGCGTATGTTGGGAATTATAAAATGTAGATAAAAAATAACTAATTACATAGTTTAGATGTACATTGCTTATCGATTCTTTTTAAGCCTAGTTTCCCCATGGTAGGATAATATTTACTGCAAAACAAACAAAACATGCTACAAGTTATGCTACTGAGGAATTCCAACCGTACTTTTTGCAAATTTTTCAAACATCTAAACAAGGCCCAAGTTTGAAATGTTGGAATATGTTGGCATAGAGGCGAGCAGCAGATAGCAGATCCGGGTTTCACAACAAGGTTGAAGAGAGAGGGGGCGGTGGTGCAAACAGATGTTTAGTTAATCACAAGCCAAATTAACGGTGTTGCCAAATTAAGATTTGTAGGCATGCAATGCGGACCCTACAGTAACACTCAACACATACTGTAGTCAACATGGGTCAAAACATGTGCCTTCTTGAAAGGACCGTAGGCATTGGCAATGCAAGCACAGTCTGGCAGCTGCAGCAAATGCACATTTCTCTCACCTCCCTCCACACACGTCACTTTCACTACACAGTAAAAAGAACCACATGCAAATTTTTGAGTTTTTCCATGATATTCTTTATGGTAAGTTGTTTATTAGCAAATAGTTTTCACCATTATGTTCATGCCAATTAAATCTGCAAATTAAGACCCATATTGACTAAGTTTTGAAGCCTAAAAATATGTAGGGCTCATATACCACTTATTTCTTGATTATAAAAAATAGCAGATATGGGTCTTATTTTGTAAACTAGAGGTACGCCATTTTTTTCCAAGGTAAAAAACATCCGCATGAATTGGGCCCATTTCCTATGAATTGTTTGGTCCGTTTGGTAAGAGGGAGAGACCATTTTCAAGTCTATATTAAATATTCTATGCAATACTAACCTGCTGCATCTCCCAAAAGCTCCATGTTTTGCATGCATGCAGCTCCTAATCGTACCCGCGAAGCCTGTTTGACGTAGCTGAGAGCCTTCTCTATGATACAAAAAAAAAAAAATGGGAGAGCACTAGTGGTTGGTACAAATGCAAGGAAAAAATGATGATGTCAGTAAAAGTCTGTTGTTTGCACTCGCATGTAGAACCACACTCTTCTCTACTCCCTCCGTCCCTATTTGACCATCGCCGTTGGTTTTAGCGTGCCACAGCTTTAAACTAAGTTTGTACAAAATAATGCAGCAACATTTAAATCTCCAAATAAATTTGTTAAAAACTAGACGAAAAGATCTTTCCGATGATACTAATTACTTAGTATAAATATTTATATATTTTAATATATAATTCTCGCATGTAGTTTACCGAGGGCGGAACGACAAACATTTAGGGACGGAGGGAAAGATCACTGAGCACTTGCATGCTGGACCACGCTCTCCTCTCTCACTGAGCACTTGCATGCACGCCAAAAGAAGCAAGTCTGGTACCCACCGCAGTGCGTTCAGCAGCTGCCCCCTCCGTTTTAGGGGTGGATAGACAACACCTGTGGGGATAGAAAACATAGGTGCAAGCAAGATATATATATATATAAGTGCTATGCTAAACCTAGGTGTAGCATAGCTTATGTTACACCATGACACATCTAACTGACCGCACGGCCCAGGTAATCGAACGGACCCAACCCAACTAATTAAACCGGCCACCCCGCGTCCCGAGCGTCTGACCGTCCCACGCGCCGCATCCCGTACGCCCGACCGCTCCCGTGCGCCCCGCATCCCGCGCGCCTACACTAGGCCTGGGCGGCTGGGCACCGCTCGTGCCTTTGGGCTGCGTGCATGCAGCACATGCACCTGCGCTGGTGGGTGTCAGCGAAGGAGGCGAATGCACGTACACCTGGGCCTCGTTTAGTTGGCTAAACTTTCTAACTCTTTTTTTCACTCTCTCTCCATCACATCACATTAAATACACCAAAAGATATATGTTTGGAGTATAAAATGTAGGTAAAAAAAAATAACTAATTATACAGATTTAGATGTACATTACGAGGCGATTCTTTTGAGCTAGTTACGCCGCGTGGTAGGATAATATTTACCACAAACAAACGAAACACGCTTCTGATGTCTTCTGATGGGAGTTCCAGGGAGTTACTTTTGCTAAAATTCCTAACATCTAAACGAGGCCCTGCTTTTTATTTTTGCCCCATTCCAAGCTGGCCACGACACATGCACTATGTTTTAGTAGTTGCCTCTATTTTTGGCAATCGTCTTTCAGAATTTTTTGGACCATGACTCTTTTAGTTGCCAATCCGTGTGGCTCTAGTAGTCACTAGTTTTTAGTCTTTTTTTAGCAATGGTCATGACATTTTTTATCTCACCTGGTGTATGTACCAACGAGACTTATTGGATTTGAAACGTTCGGTAGTGAATGTAGTACTGCATGCATTTTTGTTAGCACTAGTGCCATGTTAGTCAATACTTTATTTCTTCAGTATTTTTTGAGTGTTCCATGGGTATTTTGTTAGTATTAAGTCAATATATTTAGATTTTTTAGCATTTTAAGTGTTCCATCAATATTTTGTTACTATTTCATCCATATTCTTAGTATATCTCAAGATCTTCTTCGAGTTTTATTAGTATATCTCAAGTATTTTTCACCAAGTATTTCTCTCGTATCTTCACTTTTATTATTATTCCACAAAGATTTTTTTGTCGATTTTTTATTCAACATTATTAGTATTTCTCAAGTATTGTTAGTATTTCTCGATTATTCAGATATACATAGTTGTTAGTATATATCGGTGTTTCCGTCATTATTTTCATTGTTATTTTTGTATAGCTATTACATAATTTCAGTATTCCTAAGTATTTGTTTAGTATTACGTCAGTAGGTGTCAGTACTACATCACTAACTGTCAGTATTACTTCAGTATTTTTGTCATAGTCTTGTGTGATCCCTCAGTATCTAGTCAGTAGTTGCTAGTATTTTTTACTAGACGCCTCAGTATGTGTGAATATTTCTTAGTATGTATGAGTATTCCTATCGAAAATAACTTCAGATGGTTGATGCCTCAGTAGTTGCTAGTATTTTTTTAGTAGATTACCAAGTATGTTGCTGAGTTTAGGGTTCGTGACGTTTGCTAGTGGGTTTATAGTGTTTGCCGAGTTTAGGGTTTATGTCGTTTGCCGAGTTTAGGGTTGTTGGCGTTTACTGAGTTTAGAGTTCATGGCGTTCGAAGAGTTCGTGGTTCATTGGCGTTTGCCCAATTTAGGGTTCATGGCATTTGCCGAGTTTAGGGTTCATGGCGTTTGTCGAGTTTAGGGTTCATTGCGCGTTTCTTTGAGTTTAGGGTTCGTCGCATTTGCCGTGTTTAGGGTTCTTTGGCATTTGCCGAGTTAGGGATGCTGGCATTTGCCGAGTTTAGGATTTTCATGTTTGCCGAATTTAGGGTTCATCGTGTTTCCCGAGTTTAGGGTTCGTCGCATTTGCCGAGTTTATGGTTCATTTTGTTTGCCGAATTTAGGGTTTGTCACGTTTACCGAGTTTAGGGTTTGTCACGTTTGTTGAGTTTAGGGTTCAAGGCGTTTGCCGAAGTTTAGGGTTCATGGCGGTTCTTTGAGTTTAGGGTTAATCCGACCGGGCGCTTATTCTACACCTTCAATTAAGTTAATTAGCACCTCCACCCAGCCCGCTCCCGCCGCTACCTCCCCCAAAGACGCTCCCCGGCCTATCCAATTAAATTAATCGGCACCCATTTGGCCACGCCTCTTCACCGCCTCTTTCCCCGCAACGGGCACCAATTGCAACGTGTAGAGTGTATTCCGGTTTGCAACTTTGTCTTTGTTCGGTTGCAACATCTCGCACCGCTAGCAAACTTCTCTCTCCACATGTCCATCCCGCATGCGATGAATCTTTTTTTGTTTGGATCGAAAAAAATGCAATATCTCCTTAACCGTAGCTCAATTTTAGATCCGTTTGCACCAGGTTGTTGAAAAAAAAAAATATGATTAACAAAATGAGATCCAACATGACTATATTTGACAAACTTTTTTTTTTTTGTACGTAATTGCAACTTCACCGTAGCATAGTTAGCACTTGTAGTAACCACTTAGAACATATTTTTTTTACAACCTAGTTGCAAGCCTAGCTAGTTACAACCTAGTTACATGCAACCGTAGCACTTGTTGCTACTACACGCAACTAGTTACAACCTAGTTGTAAGTCTAGCTAGTGAACAACGTATATTTTATACACCCTATATTTGTACTCTACCAATTGCAACTTCGAGACTAGACATATCACAACTATAACATCATACTCATTGCGAGCTTGTCGCGTCCAATTCACGACTAGAATGAGGCAAGTTGCAACTAGGCAAGAACCAGTTGCAAACAATTGGCACACAATGGGAGGATTGGAGCACAAATGCTCGGACATACCTCCTTGCATCGTCCGAATTGAGCACCAATTGTAACACCATTTGTCTTGTGTTAATGTTGTCTCTGTGCTAGATGCAACTTGGGGGAAGCAGTCGGCGCACATCCACTGGGTCCGAATCGAGCGCCAATTGCAACATGGGTTGTGTTGTGTTTGAAACGTTGTGTATGTGTTGGTTGCAACTCGGAGTTGTATTAAGCGTCAATTCCTTCATGCCGTGGCGAGTCCCATTCACCTCCGTTCACCCTAAACTCAGCAAACACCATGAACCCTAAACTTCGGCAACTGCCATGAACACTAAACTTCGGCAAAATGCCATTACCCCTAAACTCGGCAAATGTCATTTAAAGTGTCTCCCAAAAACCTTGCGGGGAGGGGGGGGCATGCTTTTAAAAGACACTTTAAGCCCCAAAACCATAAACTTCGGCAGGCGCCATGAACCCTAAACTTCGACAAATGCCATTAAAGTCTCTCCAAGAAACCTTGCCTAGGAGGGTATTTTTTTGAAAAGACACTCGCCCCAAAACCCTAAACTTCGACAATTGCCATCAACCCTAAACTCGCCAAATGACATGAACCCTAAACTCGGCAAACGACATGAACCCTAAACTCGGCAAACACCATTAACACTAAGCTCGGCACACGACATGAACCCTAAACTTCGGCAAACGACATGAACCCTAAACTCGGCAAACGACATGAACCCTAAACTCGGCAAACACCATTAACACTAAGCTCAAGACACCGCGACATGAACCCTAAACTTCGGCAATCGACATGAACCCTAAACTCGGCAAACAACATGAAACCTAAACTTCGGCCAACACCATTAACACTAAACTCGGCACACGACATGAAACCTAAATTTGGTAAACGACATCAACCCTAAACTTCGGCAAACGGCATGAACCCTAAACTTCGAAAAACGCCATTAACCCTAAACTTCGGATCCGATAGGTAAGCATTTGCGGCGATGAAATTAAACAAGTTGCAACAACAAAAGTGAAAGAATTAATTGCAACATGTTGATGACCAAAACCCATTGCCTAGTAGGGGCCATGCTTTTTTAAAAAAAGAAAACAACATTAACCCTAAACTTCGGCAAAAACGACATGAACCCTAAACTTCGGCAACCACCATTACCACTAAAGTCTGCAAGCGATATGAAGCCTAAACTTCGGCAAAACGACATGAGCCCTAAACTCGGCAAACAAGATGAACCCTAAACTCAAAGAAACACCATTAACCCTAAACTCGGATCCGGTAGGTAAGCATTTGCAACAATGAAATTAAAACAAGTTGCAACAACAAAAGTGAAAAGAATTGCCACATGTTGATGACCAAAACCCATTGCCTAGTAGGGGCATGTTTTTAAGAAAAGAAAGAAAACAACATTAACCCTAAACTTCGGCAAAACGACATGAACCCTAAACTCGAGAAAATGCCATTAACACTAAAGTCGGATCGATAGGTAAGCATTTGCAACGAGTGAAATTAAACAAGTTGCAACAATAAAAGTGAAAGAATTGCAACATGTTGATGACCAAAAACCCATTGCCTAGTAGGGAGGCATGCTTTTTTCTAAACAAAGAAAACAACATTAACCCTAAACTCGGCAAACAACATGAAACCTAAACTTCGGCCAACACCATTAACACTAAACTTCGGCACCACGACATGAAACTAAACATGGTAAACGACATCAACCCTAAACTCGACAAACAAAGATAAACCCTAAACTCGAGAAAACGCCATTAACACTAAACTTCGGATCCGATAGGTAAGCATTTGCAACAAGTGAAATTAAACAAGTTGCAACAACAAAAGTGAAAGAGTTGCAACATGTTGATGACCAAAAACCCATTGCCTAGTAGGAGGGCATGCTTTTTTCTAAAAAAAGAAAACAACATTAACCCTAAACTCGGCAAACGGCATGAACCCTAAACTCGGCAAACACCATTACCACTAAAGTCTGCGAACGATATGAAGCCTAAACTCGGCAAACAACATGAGCCCTAAACTCGGCAAACAACATGAACCCTAAACTCAGCAAACACCATTAACCCTAAACTCGGATTTGGTAGGTAAGCATTTGCAACAGTGAAATTAAACAAGTTGCAACAACAAAAGTGAAAGAATTGCAACATGTTGATGACCAAAAACCCATTGCCTAGTAGGGGGCATGCTTTATTTTAAAAAAGAAAGAAAACAACATTAACCCTAAACTCGGCAAACGACATGAACCCTAAACTCGACAAACGGCATGAACACTAAACTTGGCAAACACCATTAACACTAAACTCGGCAAACGACATGAACCCTAAACCCGGCAAATGACCTAAACCCTAAACTCGGCAAATAGCATGAAACCCCTAAACTCGGCAAACGACATGAACCCTAAACTCGGCAAATGACATGAGCCCTAAACTCGGCAAACGACATGAACCCTAAACTCGACAACGACATGAACCCTAAACTCGGCAAACAACATTAACCCTAAACTCGGCAAACGACATGAACCCTAAACTCGGCAAACGCCAATAACCCTAAACTCGGCAAACAACATGAACCCTAAACTTCGGCAAGCGACATGAACCCTAAACTAGGCAAACAACATGAACCCTAAACTCAACAAACACCATTAACCCTAAACTAGGATGCAGTGCGTTAGCATTTGCAAATGCTGAAATTAAACAAGTTGCAATAGCGAAAGTGATAGAATTGTACCATGTTGATGACCAAAAACCCATTGCCTAGTAGGGGGCATGCTTTTTATTTTTAAAAAAAAATAAAACGACATTAACCCTACACTTTCGGCAAACGACATGAACCCTAAACTCGACAAACGACATGATCTCTAAACTCGTCAAACACCATTAACCCTAAACTCGGCAAACGACATGAACCCTAAACCCGACAAATGACCTAAACCCTAAACTCGGCAAACAGCATGAAACCCCTAAACTCGGCAAATGACACGGACCCTAAACTCGACAACGGCATGAACCTTAAACTCGGCAAACACCATTAACCCTAAACTCGGCAAACAACATGAACCCTAAACTCGGCAAACGGTATGAACCCTAAACTCGGCAAACACCATTAAAACTAAACTCGGCAAACAACATGAACCCTAAACTCAACAAACACCATTAACCCTAAACTTCGGATCTGCACGTAAGCATTTGCAATGGTGAAATTAAACAAGTTGCAACAAATGAAAGTGAAAGAATTGCAACATGTTGATGACAAAAACCCATTGCCTAGTAGGGGGCATGCTTTTATTTTTATTTCTTTAAAAAAAGAAAACAACATTAACCCTACACTCGGCAAAAGCGACATGAACCCGGCCTACACTTTCGGCAAAAACGAAATGAATCCTAAACTTCGGCAAAACGACGTGAACCCTAAACTCGGCAAAAGCGACATGAAATAAACTTCGGCAAAAATTTAAACCCTAAACTTCGGCAAACAACATGAACCCTAAACTTAACAAAGCGCCATTAACCCTAAACTCGGATCCGGTAGGTAAGCATTTGCAATGATGAACTTAAACAAGTTGCAACAACAAAAGCGAAAAGAATTGCAACATGTTGATGACCAAAAACCCATTGCCTAGTAGGGGGCATGTTTTTTATAAAAAAAAAAAAAAACACATTAACCCTAAACTCGGCAAACGACATGAACCCTAAACTCAGCAAACACCATTAACCCTAAACTCGGCAAACGACATGAACCCTAAACTCGGCAAACGCCAATAACCCTAATCTCGGCAAACGACTTGAACGCTAAACTCAGAAAACGGCATAAACCTTAAAATCAGTAAACGCCATTAACCCTAAACTCGGATCTGGTAGGTAAGCATTTGCAATAGTGATATTAAACAAGTTGCAACAATAAAAGTGAAACCATTAATCCTAAACTCGGTAAACGACATGAACCCTAAACTCGGCAAACACCAATAACCCTAAACTCGGCAAACGACATGAACCCTAAACTTCGATAAACGACATGAACCCTAAACTCCACAAACGCCATTAACCCTAAACTCGGATCCGGTAGGTAAGCATTTGCAACAAAGTGAAATTAAACAAGTTGCAACAACAAAAGTGAAAGAGTTACAACATGTTGATGACCAAAACCCATTGCCTATTAGGGGGCATGCTTTTTTAATAAAAAAGAAAACTACATTAACCCTAAACTTCGGCAAACGACACAAACCCTAAACTCGGCAAATGCTATTAACCCTAAACTTCGGATCCGGTAGGTAAGCATTTGCGGCCGAAGTGAAATTAAACAAGTTGCAACAACAACAAAGGAAAGAATTTCAACATGTTGATGACAAAAAACTCATTGCCTAGTAGGGGCATGCTCTTTTATTTTTTTTAAAGAAAAAGGCATGAACCCTAAACTTCGGCAAACGTCATGAACCCTAAACTTCGGTAAAACGACATGAACCCTAAACTCGGCAAAAAGCCATGAACCCTAAACTCGACAAATGACATAAACCCTAAACTTCGGCAAAACGACATGAACCCTAAACTCGAAAGAAACGCTATTAACCCTAAACTTCGAGTCGGTAGGTAAGCATTTGCGGCCGGTGAAATTAAACAAGTTGCAACAACAACGGTGAAAAAAGAATTGCAAGATGTTGATGACCAAAAACTTCATAGAGGGATGCTCTTTTTATTTCTTTAGAAAAAAAGGCATGAACCTAAACTTCGACAAACGACATGAACACTAAACTTGGCAAACGACATGAACCCTAAACTTCGGCAAAACCAATAACCCTAAACTTCGAGCCGGGTAGGTAAACATTTGCAACGATGAACTAAGCAAGTTGCAACAACAAAGGTAAAATAATTGCAACATGTTGATGACCAAAAACTCATTGCCTAATAGGGGGGCAAAAAAAGACATGAACCCTAAACTCGGCAAACGACATGAACCCTAAACTCAACAAACGCCAATAAACCTAAACTTCGGCAAACCACATGAACCCTAAACCGGGCAAACATCATGAACCCTAAACTCGGCAAATTCCATGAACCCTAAACCCTCAAGAACCCTAAACTCGGCAAACGCCATGAACCCTAAACTTCGGCAAATTCCAAGAATCCTAAACTCGACAACACTAAACTTGGCAAACGCCATGAACCCTAAACTCGGCAAATTCCATGAGCCCTAAATTCAAAGAAATGCCATGAACCCTAAACTCGGCAAAATGCCATGAACCCTAAACTTCGGCAAAACGCCATGAACCCTAAACTCAACAAATGTCATAAACTATAAACTCGGCAAAAACGCCATAAACCCTAAACTCCACAAATGTCATGAAACCTATACTCCTCATAAACGCCATTACAAGTATCACCCGAAAACCTTGGCTTAGGGGGGCAAGCACTTGGAACAACACTTTCAAAATGGGACAAAAGGGAGGATACCTAAAAACACATTTAATAGGGAGAACAACACCTATTGTATACCATTTGCAACATGGTATATAACACAATTGCAACTTGGGATGTGATGTAATTGCAACCTGTTAATTACCATTTGCGGTTGAAGTGTTTTTGATAGTAATTCCCAATGTCACGAGGAAACCTTGCCCGGTGGGGGGTAAATTACCATTGCAACAATGGAGTGTCTCTAGTTGCAAGACTGCAAGTGACACAATTGTAAGAAATAAAAAAATATCAATAGCAAAAAAAATATACACAAGAACTAATTCCAACAATGTGCAACATTGTTGTGTAGAAATGGGAAAAGAGCAGAAAGCACGGTGGGGAGAAATCATGGTGGCAAAACGCAATCGACCACGGCGCTCATGCGGATAGTAGTCCAGATCTTGTTCAACAGGAGTAATTAGAAATGTCGTGTCCTACAATTGCAACTAGGATAGTAGTCTAGTTACAACTAATGTAATAAAGTAATCACTATGTTAGAAATCCATGCATACATCCCATTTTATAAAAAAAACATTTCAATTGCAACTTGTCTCGTCCTCCAGTTACAAGTAGAATAATAATCCAATTACAAGCATGTTAGAAATCCATGCACACATCTCATCAATTTGTAAAAAAAATAAATATTTCAATCGCAACTTGTCTTGTCCTCCAATTACGAGTAGAATAATAATCTAGTTACAAGGATGTGCCCATCACATTAAAGATATTTCAAATGCATACTGAAATCCAACCATATTGTGCCCGTTAGCATATAAACCATTAAGGAATTAAGAACATGCACGAGAACGCACATAAACATCCATGTTCCTGCAAGTTGCAGTTTTGCGCCGCCGCCTGGCTGCACAGCACCATCTCAGATCGCTGTTGCCATCCTTGCAAATCTGTGGCCACAGCCGCCACTACAACCGTCATAGCCATACACCTCGCAACGTAAAGAATAGAAACTAGTAAGAAGACAATTAGACATTTAGACTGAAACTAAGGTTACACCAATTAGAACACATGATCGAAGACAAAACCATCAAGAAGAGCTCCGATAAACTAAGGTTATACTAAACTGATTTTTATGCATCTTACTGATGTATAATTACTAGTTGTAACAATGGGTAGTTGCAACAATGTAATGGGTAGTTAGTCATTAGTGAAATGAATTGCCACTAATGCAATGGGTAGTTGCAACAATAAATATAAACAAATTATAACTGTGTATACGAGCAGATTTTCAAACAAACAAAAAAAAATCAAAGTGAACAAAATTAGCACCGGTGCCATGGTCTAGTTATAACAAAACTGAAAAATAATTACTAATATGTATATGTGCACAATTACAACATATATGAATCTGTGGGTTAAGCTACGATTAAAAAAGGAGTAATTAGACCAAATTGCTACAGGTTATATGAGCCAGTTGCAATCATGGAGACACAACAATTGCAAAGTCGTGTAGTAACCTAGATCATCGATCTTGCAGTGCTGATGAACACCATGGCCAATTCATATCATAGACACAACACTATATTTACACTTAGAGTTCAAGCTAAAATGCTGGTACACCTAGACTGAATGCACACTGAACACCCACACGCACACACTCAGACTGAACTGAACATCGAAAAACATAATCAGGCTGATCCCATACATTTTATTACTAGCATCAGTAGGTCCTTGTCAGCTTCTAAACAGGATCAGATTGTAATCGAGTTGTCCTATGAAGGAGTCAGGATCTACAAATTCAACAGGAAATAGAAAATTAAGATTTGCAAATCAATTAGCCAACTAGCAAGAGGCAACGACCTCTCCCTTCTCCCATGCAGTCACCTATGATTCATGATGGCCAACAATCCATGCACGGATAAAAAAAGGAGATGGGGAAGGAAAGGACACTAACCTGCAGCTGCAGATCCTGGCGACGTATGTGCATTGGGGAAGGGGCAGTGACATGAGATGGTTCGATGTATAAAATCGTGTGCGTCACCGGTGCAGACAGGTTTGCAAGCACACATGCCCACTCACCCCACGGATGGCAGCGGCAAGCCGAGACGAACACATACATGGCAACGCCGGTCCGCCGCTGCTAAGCCCATTGTGTCGCTGTTCCCCGGCCGTCGCGACGAAATCCTTAGACACACAGAGGCAATCGGATCGAGGCTCCGCTGCTGAAGAGAGAATACAATAATGAAACAACAAAAAGAAAAACATGAATTCAATTCAACGGAGCCTACACTGCCGGAGCCTCAAAGCCCTCTCCACCATCAAAATTAGGAGTTAATAAATAATCAGCTCTGAACCGCATCAAAATTTAATTGAAATTCAGATTTCATCGTTGCATAGTTAGAACTGGTTTCTTTTCCTAGCTATCAATTCATCCAAACTATCTGCAGCCAATCATTTCATCAAACAACAGCAGGGCATGTCACGAGGCATCAATTAGTCAACAAAATCGAGACCAAAATCATGGGCGGGAGAGGGCGTCGCTGCAGTGTGAAGAAGAGGCACTGCTGCTTACAAGGGGGTGATGTGGAGGCAGTGTGCATAACCACCCTGTGGAGGCCGCTGATCATGGAGGAAGTGGTTGTGCGCTGCTAGTTCTGGAGCGGATCCGACGGCCCCTCTGCCGTGCGGCCAGCATGTAGGCACCGTGCCGTCGTGATGGGTGGGAGGCCGACAAACAGGATGGAGAGAGAGGCCGCGCAGCTGCACATCGAGGGGCGCTGTCATCTGTCGGTGCTGGGGCGGGGTCGCGTCGCGGCGGGTTGGGCACGGGCGGGCCACGCTGCCGCTGCTCGGGAAGGGGCCAGCCGGCAACGTCGCGGACGGGAAGAGGCCACGCCACCACCGCGCAAGGCCAAGGAGGCCGCACCACCACCGCAGGAGGACAGGGCCGCGACGCGACGCGCCGCACGAGGATGCTGAGGAGTCCCGCGGCGCAATCCCCAGGCACGGCCCCCTGGGCGCGCGGGTGAGGCACCAGCACGCGGCGTCGTCTGCTGCCTTGGCCCGGCATCGGTTCCGGCACGCAGCCCCGGCGGCTGAGGCACGCGGCCGCCTGACCGAAATCCGCGCAGGCCTACACGCGCGCGATAGGGCGCGAACGCGCGAGCACGCCGGCCCAGCGGCTCACGTCGCCGCGCTGATCGATGCGCGGGTACGTCGCCTCGTCAGCGGCCCCAGACCCTCCGCGAGCACGCCGGCCATGGACGCGCAGCCCCAGCCCCTCCGCGAGCACGCCGGCCATGGACGCGGTGCAAGGCTACGACACGGTCTGTAGACCTGGGACCGACAGAGACGAGTTGGTTGGACGGGATGTTTCCCTTTGTTTAGATGCGATAAGGTGGGACGGGGAAGTGGAGGTGGTGCGGTCGGGATCGGACCAAGTCCACCAGTCGCGTCGCTATATAGAATGCACCCAGGTGTATTATAGTAAGACTTTTTTACGGTGCGACAATCGTTTGAATGCTTCCATCTGCCCTCCCATGCGATACCTTACCCATCCCCGTAACCCCTCTCACCGTGCGTGGCTATTTTAAGGAAGTAGAAAATCACGTTCCCCTCCACCGTGCCTGGCTATTTTTAGGAAGTAGAAAATCATGTTTTGTTTTAGGAAAAATCACGCTTTGTTTTAGGAAAGAGAAAATCACGCTTCCATCATTCCGTGGGTTTCCCGGCCTCCCTCTCCCTATTTACACGCTCGAGTTTTAGGAAGAGAGAGATTGTCGTCGTCCTCACCCTCGTGCGACCGCCTTGCCGTCGATCTGCTTCGCAGTCCTCGCCCTTGTGCAACGCCGTGCCGCCGTCCTCGCCCTCGTGCGACGGCACGCCGTTGTTCTCGCCGTCGTCCATAACTCGAAGCCCAGCGCTCCATCCCTCCTGTCCGCACAACCTCTGCTGCTAGGGATCGATCGCAGGTGCTTCGTGGTCGCCCAACACAGGTCGTGCTCCAGCAGGAAGTCGTTGAAGCACTGTGCCGCCGTGACGTCCCCCAAAAGGCCGCTTCGACGACAACTGCTACTGCCACGGCGCTGACCCCGGCATCTGGGCTCCTCCTCCCCGCTGCAAGGAGAACCACCAGGTGACTCAACCCTTTCTCTTCCCTTTATGGCTGTGCGGAACAGAGCAGCTATAACCTTCAACAATGACTGCTTGTGCTCATAACCTGCTTGGTATTCTCTTCCCTTTATGGCTGTGCGGAACAGAGCAGCTATAACCTTCAACAATGACTGCTTGTGCTCATAACCTGCTTGGTAGAATGGCTGCCTTTGCCTGTTGTTGTTCCTATTTACAAAGAAAAGGATCTCCTTTATGTTGGTAACCTGCTCGATAGAACGCCTGAACCATTGGTGTATGTAAGTTTCCAGTGAACCATTCATTCAGTTTCCACTAAATCATTTAGTCCTCCAACTGCACTTGTCCAATATTTCTGCTTAGTCGTTTCTGGATGAATATACTTCCAGTTTGGTATTCACTCAGACACCATTGTCAAGAAAAAAAAAAAGGCGTGATCCACCATTGAGCAAAATGAGGACAGTACTTGGACAGCTCCCAGCACTCTAGACAATGCCTGGTTCAGTACGGTAGTTTGAATGACCTTTTTATTTCTTTCCAGCAGTGTGCAAACATTTTAAAACTAAAAAACCATCCATGTTTCAGTTAGGTTCCTGGCTCAATTGCGGCAGCTGCAATACATGGTCATGGTGATCAAGTGTTGGGTGTTTTCCTCAATTTACCACCATGACACATATATGCATCCCTTGCTTAAAGTTGACTTTGTTTATAGGAGAGTTTCTCCATCTCTTGCTGGGCCAGGAACATTCAGATCAATGCCAAGGTGTGTGCTCTGTAACTGAGGAAACACTCTTAGATATAATATGATGGGGATTTCCGAGATTTTAGTTCCTATACTATGGTTGTAAAGAGTGGATACTTCTCAACATTATGGAAAGAATATAAGTCAAAATGTAGGTTTAAACACACTAAAGAGAACTACGCCTTTCATTTTACAATTCTCCAGTCAAAGCATTTTCTATTCAATTTGTAAATAGCACAGATTGTTAATTGCTTGTTTTTCCATTTGAGGTCCTGATATATAAACATTGATGCGTACAGTCAAGAAGATCTTTTATGATTACCGTGATAAAATCTGGGAACTAAATTTGAATCTATGTTTTTCTTTTACTTTGAACTAATTTGGCATAGTGCTATCTCCTATCTTACTGCAGACAGAATGATTTGCTGGTTGATTCCACATGATGACCTGGTCTGGAATAGGCAAGACGAACCATCACGACCACCTTTCAGGTTGGCTTCCTCCCACCCACTCTCTACAAATATGCAATGGCTGGAATGTGCTTTTTCAACTGAATGTCCCTTTACTATGCTACAGTTGCCATGTAAATAAGTAGACATTTTGTTATTATGGTAGATTTCTGTCTTGATTCAGCCTTGATACTCCAGCAACGTAGTCGCTAAGATCCGATTTTTTATTGTTCACTATTATCTGCAGTCATAGTTGAGGATCTCCAAATCTGATCTTGCCACAAGTATTATCTGCTAATTGGCTTTTAACAACGTTTGATCACAGTATGCTTTCTAGCTCGCTACTCACTCTATGCTTTCTAAACTACTGATGAAACTGATGTCTTCTGTATCGTATTTGGCATTAGGTGATCCACAGTCACAGTGATTTTTAAGCACTCAGCCTAAGGAAGGTCTGCAAGGCAGCGGCCAGGTCCACTATTCCAGACCAAGCTCTGGTAATTACACATTTTGCTTCTCTACGAAGCTCTCACCTTTGGGAATACATGCGGCCGTGCTTTTTGATTCTGGCCTCTATGATTTTTTCATTATGACAAATGGTTTAGGCAAAAATTTCGAGATAATATAAAAATATATGCAAATGATTCAGCTACGGAAGCTATCACACATAGTTTTCCTATGTTGCTTAAAACATAAATTAAGCATCTACGGTAAAATATATGCATGTGCAGAGAAATCTGAAGTTTGTATTGATATGAGTTTAGATTGATATATTGGGGACTTGATTTATTGTCCAAAATGCAGATGCCATGTCTGGGAAGTTATTTTTCCATTATTTTTGTTAAGCTCTGCCCTGTGTGTCAATGGACATTCATTCTTTGATATCTGCAACATGGGATATACTAGATGTTATAGACCTTCAGTCTTTAGGTTGAATGCCTTTCATCATTAGTAATAGCTTAAGCTCAAGTCTGAACACCTCAGGGTTTTTTTATCTCAACACCTCAGTTTTATGATAGAGTAGCAAATATTATTGATGATTTAGGCAAAAAAAAAAAAAAAAAAAAACCCTGGCAATTTGAATCCCATGCTGATTGATAAACACGCCCCAGCTACCAAATTATATGCCTGTATCATGTTCAATTCCTTGAGAATTTTAAAACCCGAAATGGCTACATGTAAGCAAATTTACTTTCAGTCATTTCAGCGTAACAACTATGAGCCTGAACTGAAACTTCCTGCCAGTAACCTATATGCAGCAATGCAGGTGCTACTTGTTTGCAAGAAAAAACTGAAAACAGATGCTATTCGTATCTCTATTTTCTTTATAGAACAATTGTAAAGAGATCGTACTGTTCCACTTAATTTTCTTTGATCCCTGATGAGCCCTCTTTTTACTGTATAGAATTTTTAGTGCACTGCATATCCACAAAAAAAATCTTATAGAAATAACCTGTGGACTGCATTGGCATATTCATATGTAATGACTTTCGTCAGTTAAGGTTGTAGTCAGCAAAACATGTGTTTGGTTCATGTGCTGCCAAGTCTGAGTCCTACACTGCATTACAGAAACTTTTGCATTGAAGTACATAAGCTAACCTTGATGGAAATCAACGCGTAGTGTTTTAAGCATAGTCAAGATTGTGGGGATTAACAACTGAAATGAATAACTAAGTAGACCATGACTGCAAATAGCATTTATCAGCACTCAATAGTAATATGCTACATTCAGTGTAGGGAGAAGTGAAAAAAAAGTCATTTTGTAGGAATTGGCTATTTGGAGAAATCATGCCTTGAAGGATCTATTTTCTTTTATTTCAGCATCAAGTAGCTCACTTAATTATTGTCTTTCTTTATCCGGCTTCAGTTTTAAGAAGCAATGGAATATTGTGTTTGTTGATAACTGATCATGACATATTTTCAGCACACCTTATCTGAAGGTTCAAAACATGTTCCCGTGATAAACAAAAGCATGCTGCAACTAGACTTGGAGTTACGATTATGCTTCCAGAGTCTTGGTGATACCTTATAAACTTCTCTCAGGTCCACTTTTTTTTTTTATTGTTCACTGTTTTCTACAGTAGTAGTTTAGAGGATCTCCAAATCTTACCTTGCCACAAGTATTATCTGCTAATAATAGGCTTTTAACACTGTTTGGTCACAGAATGCTTTCTAGCTACGCTACTCATTGTATGCTTTTGAAACTACTGAAACTGATGTCTTTTGTATCGTATTTGGCATTAGGTGATCACCAGTCACGGTGATTTTTTAAGCACTCAGACCATTGCCCGAGGAAGGTCTGCAAGGTAGAGGGCCACTGCTCAACCAAGCTCTGGTAATCTACTACTACATGTACATTGTAGATACTGAAGTGACTGACTCAATGTTTCGACGGTTGAGAATTACCTTCCAACATTTGTGAGCAGAATGACTATGTGTAATGAGTTATTTTTTTTCATGTTAGATTTTTGCAGCAGCAACTCATCCAAGCGGCACACACCCAGGCCGAGACGGTGAGCTTCTTCTCCCCTGTCACTAAGCAAGGTGTGTTCCCTGTAGCAAAAATCTAATTGGTCATTGATGATTGATATTTGTGATCCTCTGATTGATCATAAGAGGTCACTATAGGTTATTGTACCTTGTCACTACAGGTTCATGCTAATTGAATTGATCTCATGTCCCACCTTTTTTATTTTTTTTTTGTTTGCAAAAATGAGATGGGGCTTAAATATCATGTTGCAGTAACCTATTTCATATTTAGATCATGATACCTGTAGCTATATTCTCTTCTTAAGAGCGTTCAGTAGCAATTATGTCCTGCTGTGCAAACATCTTCAACAGACACTTCTTGAAGTTGTGAATCTCCCCAAACATTCTGATGAATTGTTATGGTTCCAAATTCATGTTGCAATGATTATGAAGATCTATCAATTGGTTATTTGTATTTGGTTACAACTGACACCATTGGTGGGAGTTTTTTTAAATCGATGACCCAACCTAACTTAAGCTAATTGGTTATTTGTATTTGGATCTGATCTAATTACTTTTGTGTACATCTATGCCACCTAACTTCAACCACATTGAGATATTAATTTCTGATTAAAACTAGGGATTAATTTTGTTTCCAGTTTAATCACAATGGAACCAATGCAAAATAATGAGCGTCGTACACCATTTGAAGACTTGACAAACACCATCAATGGAGGTAATTCTTTATACTCATGTCCATAGACGCTTTCACTTGTATTATTTATGGTAATTAAGTAAATTTCTATCAACTTGGTTTCAAACAGGTGACCAAACATTAAACTCACAAGGTCAAGTTGATGAACGTGGCAGCAGCGTAAAAGGAAAGAGAAAAAGCACGATATGCAGCAATGAGTCAAGAAGAAAGGGATGAAAAAAATAAAAAAACTTAGGAAAAGTATCATCGAGGGCGGAAGCTGCAAAATCGAGGGGTCCACCACAAAAAAGTTTTTACAATCAAATCAAACATAGAACTGATATTGTTCTCATATAGATGCATGATCATTAATTATTATCTAAATTGTTCTCATATAGATGCAATGTCATTAATTATTATCTAAACAGGTGTTAGGGTTGAATCAAACAAGGAAAACACAGATGCCAACAAGCTAAAATGGGAAAAGGAAAAGGCACGATTGGCAGCAATGACTCAGGAAGAAGAAAGAAATGAAAAAAAAAAGCGCCGGGAAAGATATCATCAGAAAAAAATAGGTAAACTTGATTTTGCTTTTTTGAATTCAGTATTACCTTTCTTTAGTTTATTTAATATATAGTGATATATATGTTCTAATTCTACATGTTATACCAGTCGGAGTTGAATCAACCACGGAAAGCATTGATGACTATGAAGATAGTGACTGGCTACATCGAAACAACTCATACGAACCCATGCAGATCGATAAAGACAATGAATGTAACAACTTCGATAGATGTGTAGACCCAAGCGGCTTGCTTGACTTGATCGATGCATCACCTGATCTAAATCCGTGTACATTATTTCTTTTCATTAGTGTTATGTATTTGGGGAGAAAAAGTGTAGTCGGCAACCCCATTGTGGTTTATGACGGTGTAATAAAGAATTAATATTCTTGCAATTTGACACCTTATGTATTTTATTTGAGATCACTCTCTTTATTATAAATAGGTGTTGTAAATGTATCCAGTTCTATGGAAAATATTGTCACGTGTCCAAAGGAGCATAAGCGTGAGCTAGATAGAGCACGAAGGGCCGCAATGTCTCCCCGAGACAAGGAACAAATGAACAAGAGGCGGCGTGAGTTGCGAAGGCAAAAAAATGCAAACAACAATGTTGCAAGAATGATAGAAATGACTCAAGAAGAGAAGAAGTTGAAACGAAAAGGAGATCAACAAAAATTACAATACGCCCGTGAGAAAACACCGAGCCAACACCTTGCATCCGGACTCAATCGCTATGGAGAGCCCTCACCGCAACCCTAAACCTATTTTCCCTTCTCCACCTCAAACGCCTAAAGCGCTTCACTTGATATGGAGATACCTGAATTTGGTGGCACGCCTTTGCCTACATCACGCCGGCTATAGTTGAAGATCCGTGGTTGAGACCCCCGACCCGATGCGGCACATACCATACATAGGCATCGAAAGTGACCGGTGGAGAGAGAAATGCCCTTATGTCCCGTCGTAATAAGGCTTTTGAAGCAAATGTTGGAAGAATGACTAGAGGTTGTGCAAATGGAAATAGTTGTGATGCGAACGACGATACACAATCGAGTGTGGTTCATAACGGTATATATATTATTTATACATCATCATTTTCAAATTCACTCTTTATTCCAAAACTCATACCATTTGGTTCTTGCAGATGGTGTCACACAGAATCGGGAGTTCCACCGCCTAATAATTTCACATGCACACAAACACAACCGTCGTAGTAGATGGTACCTCTCCGATGCCTCCACCGCCTAATAATTGCAAAGGCACCTACGACACAACCGCCTCAGAATTGATGGTACCTCTCAATGCCTCCAAATGGTGCACAACCCGATATGCCGACGATGTTGTCGAGGATGGTATTTTCTTTACTAAATTTTGCCAATTTTGCTTACCTTATATGCCATTATTATGTGAGAGTAAGTCATGCATATATGTGTTTGTGTTTTGTACGCACTATGACGCCGATGTCATATTTGAGGAAGACGTGGAAGAGGAGGAGGCTTACTTTTTCGCGGACAAGGTACCACGCTTAATAAAGAAAACAATTTTCGCAATTGTAAAACACGTGTAAAACATCAATATTTTGGCGTAATCACGACGAGGATGGAGACGAGCACAATGACGACGAGGATGTCCGGGATAATAGTGAGCACGATGTCCCTGGATCCATACGGCCGGGGTTTATGCTAATCTCCCATCGAGTCGCACATGCTAAAGTCGGTGCCCGACCGCAAGCACCGCCTTTGCAAAGAGGATCGAGGGTGAACCACTGGTTTTTACGGCCGGAGTGGACAGATTAGTCTTGAAACTCCCGATACACCACCGTGAGCTCGGGAGATTGTGGTCAAGTTCGGATGTCGATGCTAGGCACTTTCGTGCAAACATCGATATTTTAATGGCCACTTCTCTTTCACTTCTCTCAGACCGCCACCTAGATCGTGTTACCACAAACATGGTATCTACACGTTCCGTGCTCATGGACAGATTTACCATAACATACGGTCTTTTGGTAAAGAGGATGGTGTTGAAAAGAGACACCTTGAGCTTTATTTTTACGACGACGATCCGTCCCTTGAGCATCGGATGAGCAAGTGTCGTAAGCGGTGCAAAAAAAAGACAAAGAAGTTATTGAGAAATTGGTTGGCATTCTTAATGGGAATCCCTACTCAAAGAAACTTCGTATGGGACACGTTGAGAACATCGAGGATTATCATATCGAGTTCAACCTTGACCCGGGCTTGACCAGAGAACATATAACGCGCCTATCGCAAAAAGAGGTGGCCGCCGTTTGGGTTGAGGGGAGTGAGCGTCTAGGCCAATTCCAAATAGCGTGGTCCTCGCAAGGGAAGGACCGGTCCATACATGGCATCCGGCTCATATATGGCGTGCTATGACCCGCTTTCATACCCGCTTTTTCGCCCCAAAGGGTGAGCTTGGGTGGCACAATTGCATTCAAAAAAATGTTACTATGGAAGAAGTTGAGAGAGCTCGAGAGATCCGCAAAAAAGGCGTCTTGAGAAAGATGGTACAACCGATGGCAATGACGATGGAGGTACCTTGAATCCTTTTCATTAATTCAATATAAACTTAGTTACATTTGTATCATAATACTAATTCGACCATTGTCTCCTTGCGTAACCTCTTGGAAATGTATGTGTATCCGTCCGTGACTACTACTACGCTACAAGTTCCGGATGCGACCAAATGTATTTAATCCAATACTCTATGGCGGCCGACTTTTCCAACGGTTTTTGTCGACACGCACATCAAGATTGAGAGCTCGCGTTTGGACTACATACGGAACAATCGGGACTCTTTAAGAGCTGACCTATATCAAGGCACGGTGGACGGCATGCATGCGGTGAAGGGAGGCCGAGAATGTCGGAAGGCGTCTTGTGTTGTCTTCTTCATTCATAGGAGGACCCCGTGATATGAGGCGCCGGTACATGGATGCAATGGCTCTCGTGCGAAAGTATGGTAAACCTGATATCTTCCTCACAATGACGTGCAACCCTAACTGGGACGAGATCAAGAAAGAACTTTATCCAGGCCAGACACCGCAGGACCGTCCAGATCTCGTCACACGAGTCTTTAGAGCAAAGTTAGATGCAATGAAGAAAATGTTGATGGAGAAAGACATCCTTGGGAAGGTGAAGGCCTACGATATGTGGTGGAGTTCCGAAGAGGGGTTTGCCGCATGCACACCGGTTACCGATAATGGAACGGAAGTACAAGCTCACATGTCCCGAGCAATATGACATGATTATCGGTCTTGAGCTACCAAACAAGAAGAAATACCCCGAGCTCTACAAGTTGGTAACAAAGCATATGATGCATGGTCCCCGTGGGAAGCTTAATCCATTTTGTCCGGTGCACGGTGGTTAAAGGCGAATGCAAGAACCATTACCCTAAAGCATTCTCGGAGTCAACATCACAAGGAAAAGGATTCATACCCCGTCTATCGGCGACGCAATGATGGGCGTCTGAAAAAAAAGCGAGGCCATTTCTTGGACAACCGATGGGTGCGGCTCCTTACAACCCTCGTCTGCTTTGCGTACCTTCAACTGCCATATAAATGTTGAAGCATGTGGGAGCATCAAATCGTAAAAAGTACATCTTCAAGTACATATACAAGGGACATGACAGGGGCATCGGTGGGTGATGAGGGAGGCGACAAAGCCGATAAGAAGGGCGGCGTTGATGAGATCAAGCAATATAGAGAGGCCCGTTGGGTGGCGCCTCGGAGGCACTATGGCGGATATATGGCTTTGACTTGAGCAAGAACTATCCACCCGATGCAGCCAGCTGCGGCTTCATCTCCGCCGCATGCACATGGTGTCATTCCATAAAAAGGACAAGGTCGGCGAGATTGTTAATAAGCCGGGCCTTGAGAAGATTCAATGTTGATTTGCGTATTTTGATTATAACGAGCAGCATGAGGCATCCCGTGGAATCTTGTATCGGGACTTCCCCGGAGCATTTCACTTGGCGGTCCTAATGGCAAATTCGCGGCCCTAGAAAGAACTCGCTTTCCAAGTTGGTAGAGTCGTATCGGCTCATCCCGCGCCAGAGGGAGAACGCTACTTTCTTCGTGTCCTCCTAAATAATGTTGCTTTGGTGCTACCTCATACGAACACCTTAGGACCGTCGATGGAGAGCCGCTACCTTCATTCCGTGAAGGCTGCGCAAAAGGAGGGGTCTAATCGAAGAGGACAATACAATTTGGATGAGTGTCTAAACTGAAGCTACTTTATTCGAGATGCCTTCCTCTCTACGAAGGCTATTTGCAACAATAATAGTATTACGTGAGCCACATGATGTGTTTGGTTTGTGGGAAAAGCACTACGATGCAATGTCGAGGGACTACGGCCGTAATAATCCATGTCCGAACTGTGCGGCAAATGGTTTTGATAGATATTAGAAACATGGTCTTTGTCGATGGGGAAGCGGTTTGATGAATTGCCTCTTCCAAAAATTGATGACACATATGACGATGCCGCCAGTATTCCTCGAGAGATACTTGAGGAGAGTAGAGTCGAAACCGACCCCAAAGATGAGTTATTGTGCGACTCACTCAACATCGAAAGCGAGGCTCTACCTACGATGATGAGATAATGGCATCCATCCACGGCCAAAAAAGGGCGGGATGTTCTTTGTGGATGGACTGGCGGTGCAGGGAAAGACCTTCTTGTATAGGGCACTTATCGAAACTACGTAGCGGGGGCAAGATTGTCGTGGCTACGACCACATCTGAGTCGCGGCATCCATATTGCCGGTGGGAGGGGCGAGCCATTCGCTTCGTGTTACCTCTCAATGCTAAAGATGGCGATGGATGCAAATTCACAAAAAAAAGGATGGTGCGTCCAAGTTGCTACGACAAGCGACTCTCATAATATGGGGCGAGGCATCTATGACAAGGAGGCAAAACGTGGAAGCACTAGACAAGAGCCTACGAGATACAATGAGCGGCCGGACCTTCTGTTTGGTGGGAAGACGTTGTCTTTGGCGGGGATTTCAGGCGGGTCCTCCCCTGTTGTGCGCCGAAAGGATCCGGGGCTCAAATAGTCGGAGCTTCTCTGAAGCTCTCATCTTTGGGAATCCATGCGCCACCTAAAGCTCGTCCGCAACATGAGGGCTCGAGTGACCCGATGGTTTGCGTGATTATCTGTTGTGCATCGGTAATGGAACGGAAGAGATTTACGGTGATGGCGATGTACGGATTCCGAGAAGAGATTTGTGTCCCGTACTACGGCGATCTTTGAGAAGGATCTTCGCTCATTGATCGACATCATCTTTCCGACCTAAACACAAATATGGCGAATAAAGACTACATCACCACCGGAGCGATTTTATCTACACGTAGCGATTGGGTGGACATGATCAATATGAAAATGATTGATATGTTCGGGGTGGCGAGATGGTGTATCACGGTTTGACTCGCCATCGATGATCCACATAACTACTATCCCAATAGAGTTCCTTAACGTCTCAACCCCAAATGCTTGCCTCCACACGTCTTGAAGCTCAAGCTCGGGTGTCCCCGTCATCTTGCTTCGAATATTGACCCCGCCAATGGGGGCGGCAACGGTACAAAGGCTGCTGGTGCGGGGTTCTCAAGAAATACAATCGACGCGGAAATCGTGGTTGGGCGGCATCTTTGGGAAGCGGGTATTCCTTCCTCGAATACCCCTATGCCCGTCGATGGGATGTTCCCGCTCGAGTTTAAGAGGAAGCGATTCCCTATCGCCGAGCCGCCATGACGGTCAACAAGTCACGAGGGGCCAAACGATCCCAATGTGGGTGTGTATCCGCCCACACCGGTGTTCTCTCACGGTCGGTTGTATGTGGCGATGTCTAGAGCCACGTCAAGAGCGAATATCAAGATCCTCGCACTCCCGCCTTGATGCGCAGTGCACGGGGAGGAGGAGGCCAAAAAAGTTGGAGAAGAAAAATATTAGAAAGAATAGCGTCGGAAAAAATAAAAGAATGCATCAAGTAAAAAAAGGTAAGGATAAAAAGACGCCCGGCCGGTTGATGGAATTTTCACGAAGAATATTGTATGGAAGGAGGTTCTAACACAATAAGCAAGGTAATTGAAGATCAGTAACACATACAATGTATTTGTATTTCATTCTATATTGTGAAATATTATTTAACTAACGCCAATATTCGTTGATATTCCTAGATACTTCTAAATGGTCTATCCTAAATGGTCTATCGACACTACATGGAGACGTTATATATACAATACATGAATGTAAAATCATATGTACATGTTATATTTTCAACGCTTGATGCATGGTGTATCGATGCGTTTATCGACTACTTCTATTTGGCGTATATCCTCGGCGCTTGTGCATGGTGCATATCTATTTGCTTGGTTTTGTTTTTAAGAACATAAGACAATCATAAGATTTCCGTTTAATAATCATGTGGAAGAAAAATGTTACTTTAATATTATTGTTTGTTTTCATAGTATTGTTATCGTATCGTGCGATCCATGATTTTTTATATAAAATTTAAATTATCCCGTAGCAACGCGGACATTTAACTAGTATATATATATATATATATGCAGCCTAAAATGCACCGGATGCATTTTCTATAGCAAATGCACCCAACCTGTCCCCAACGCCACCTCCAAGCATGCTCCTCTCACAAATTAACTCATGGGCCCGCCTCTCCACCTCCCCCACCTCATTCCCGTAGGCGGCTTCCCCCTCCACCACCTCCTCCTTCCCGCAAATGGTCGGCGGACACCAATTACAACCAAGAGTGTATTCGGTTTGCAACTTCGGTCCATCTTCCGGTTACAACCTCTAACAGACACCTAGCTATTCTCTCTCCACGTGTCCATCCCGCATGCGGGGAATCTTTTTTTTTAGGATAAAAAAAAATGCAATATCTCCTAAACCATAGCTCCAATTTCGGATCCGTTTGCACCAGGTTGTTGAAAAAAAATGTGCTTAACAAAATGAGATCCAACATGACTATATTTCACAAACTTTTTTTCGAAAGTGCGTAATTGCAACTTCAATCATCACTATGAGTTGCCATCGTGACTACAACACAATTGCAACTTGATCAGTAGCATAGTTAGCGCTTGTTGTAACCACTTAGAACATAACTTTTAGAACCTAGTTGCAATCCCAGCTAGTTGCAACCTAGTTACATGCAACCATAGTCCTTGTTGCTATTATAGGCAACTAGTTACAACCTAGTTACAAGCCAAGCTAGTGAACAACATGTATTTTATACACCCTATATGTGTACTCTACCAATTGCAACCGCTATTCTAGACCAATCACAACTATAACACCATACTCGATTGCAACTTGTCGGAACTAATTCCAACAAATCTATTCTAGTGCAACTGAACTGATGTAGTTGCAACCCTGACGTAGTCCAATTACGACTAGAGTGAGGCCGGTTTGCAACTAGGCAAGAACTAGTTGCAACCTAACGTGATCCAATTACACCTAGAGTCAAGCCAGGTTACAACTAGGCAAGAACCAAATGCAACCTAATGCGATCTAATTACAACATGTTGTGTGTTGTGTTTGTAACATGAGATGTGTTACGTTTGCAACTTGGAGTTGTACACTGATGTATTGAACATGAAGTAAGAAGCCAACAAAGAAAAGAAAGAAAATCTTCCGATCATAATAAACAAGGAACACACCGAAAAAAAAATATGCATCAGATACAAACTATTTGCAACACTTGTTGAATTTTGTTTGCAACGTTAGATGTGTGCGGGTTGCAACTTGGCGCTAGACACAGGCGGTGCGTAAGTTAGTTACCATTTGCAATATAATGCTTTTCCCGGTGATAAACTATATGTTTCATCTCTGTATAAAAAAGTTATAAAGTTGACATCTTTGAATCACATGATTGTTTGTCACGCATCCTTGACTTTTCTTTGAAAAAAGGTCCCCTGGTTAATTAAAAAAATAGCTCACCTACTATACCTTTGTTTGCAACATGATGGCGACACAGTTGCAATATTGTTGTCGACACAACCGCAACATAAACTCACCTAACGCCACGAACCTAAACTCGGCAAAACGCCATGCAACATAAACTCAACAACCCTAAACTCGACAAATGCGAAAACCCTAAATTCGGCAAATACCTTTAAAGGTGTCTCCCGAAATCTTGCTTGGGAGGGGGCATGCTTAAAAAGACACTCTCCCGAAAACACTAAACAATTACATAACTACTGAAAATCAACAAATCCTAATCTCAAAGAAACGCCATGAGCCCTAAACTTCGGCAAACGCCATGAGCCCTAAACTTCGAAACGCCAACAAGGTCATTTGCAACATGGTGATGACCCATAGTTACACAAAAGGGTGGTAAATTACCATTTGTGACAAAGGAGTGTCTCCCATTTGTAACACTTTGCAAGTCGACGAATGCAATGCGGTTAACAACCATTTGCAACAAGGGTGATAACACAATTGTGACTACAACACTGGTAAAAACTCCATATGCAACATTGGAGTATCCGGCAATTGCAACAACAGAAATAACACGATTGCAACATGCTCTATTTCTATTTTACAAATCTTTCCTTATTGCGTAGTCTCAATCGGTAATTGCAAAAACCCGGTTGCAACAAAAATGCAAATTGCAACCTAGTTGATAGCCAATTGCTATAGGTTGATGACCACAATTGCAACAATCCGCTGGTTGGTATGTTACCATTTGCAACAATAGACTGTCTCCATTTGCAACACTACAAGTGACACAATCACAACATGTTGATGACCATTTATTTGCGAACACACAAAATGGCCAATAATGTACCATTTGCAATAATGAAGCATTCACAATCTAGTTTTACGCCAATTTGGAAGGGTCCTGTCCTAGCACAAGAAACAACTTACAATAGACAATTCTTTTCAATGGAAAAAACAGAGACAAGATAGGGAGCTGTCCTGGAACAGCAAATAAAGGAATAAAAGACAATTTTTTTCTATGGAAAAACAATAGACAAGACAGGATTCTGTCCTAACACAAGAAACAACTCACAATAGGCAATTCTTTTCTATGGAAAAACAGAGACAAGATAGGGAGCTGTCCCGGAATAGCAAACAAAGGAATAATAGACAATTTTTTTTTTCTATGGAATAACAATAAACAAGACAGGTCCCTGTCCCTAGCACAAGAAACAACTCACAATAGACAATTCTTTTTTATGGGAAAACAGAGACAAGATAGGGAGCTGTCCCGAACAGCAAACAAAGGAATAAAAGACAATTTTTTTTTCTATGGAAAAACAATAGACAAGACAGTCCTGTCCCTAGCACAAGAAACAACTCACAATAGGCAATTCTTTTCTATGAAAAAAGAGACAAGATAGGGAGCTGTCCCGGAACAACAAACAAGGAAAAATAGATAATTTTTTTTTTATGGAATAACAATAGACAAGAGAGGGTCCCCGTCCCTAGCACAACAAACAACTCACAATAGACAATTCTTTTTCTATAGAAAAAAACATAGACAAGATAGGGAGCTGTCCTGGAACAGCAAACAAGGAAAAATAGACAATTTTTTTTTATGGAATAACAATAGACAAAGAGAGGGTGTTGTCCTAACACAACAAACAACTCACAATAGACAATTCTTTTCTATGGAAAAACATAGACAAGATAGAGAGCTATCCCGGAACAACAAACAAGGAAAAATAGATAACTTTTTTTATGGAATAACAATAGACAAGAGAGGGTCCTGTCCTAGCACAACAAACAACTCACAATAGACAACTCATAGCACAACAAACAACTCACAACAAAAAAAAAATGCTACGATCAAGTTGCAATTGTGTTGTAGTCACGATGGCAACTCATAGTACGTGAAGTTGCAATTACGTTATCGAAAAAAAAGTTTGTGAAATATAGTCATGTTGGATCTCATTTTGTTAAGCACATTTTTTTCAACAACCTGATGCAAACGGATCTGAAATTGGAGCTACGGTTTAGGAGATATTGCATTTTTTCGATCCAAACAAAAAAAGATTCCCCGCATGCGAGATTCCCGGGAAGGTCTCGCGGCGCGTTCCCTGCATGCGGAATTCCCTGGGCGCGTCGGTTGGCCTCGCATGCGAGATTCCCCGGCGCGTCCGGTTGGCCTGGGTGCATCTGTCTGGCAGATGCACCTGGTGCACAATATATATTTATATATATCCATGTTTTTGATCGCGGGCTATGAAAAATAGCGTCGGACTTTTCTAGACGCTTATTCGCCGCTATTACGTCGCTATAAGCGCCGCTATAGCGGCGCAATAGCGCAACTATGCTAAGTAGCACCAGCCTCGCTGCTGCCACTATAGCCCAATAGCGTGAAAATAGCGCGATATAGCGCCAATAGCGTGGAAATAGCGCCGCTTTAGCGCGCAATATCGTCTTTATAGCTTAATAGCATGGAAATTGACAATAGCGTCGCGGTGTTTCAAATGGCGCCATAAGCGCTATATTTTGTTTCGTGGATATATATATATATATATATATATATATATATATATATATATATATATATATATATATATATAGAGTGCACTTTCTATACACCCAGGTGTATCGACACCCTCCTCTAATTGGGTTTGAAGGCAACAGCAGGGACTTCCCACGGTCGCACCTTTTCAAAACGCATGCATGCATGCAGCTTATCTCCTCCGAGATCTCAAGTGATGACACGATAGTTTAAACTATTCTCAGCATGTATATGCATGTACGGTATAGATGTGATTATTTTTTAAAAAAACGTTGACTGGATATCTCCCAAGAAAAACGGACAAGGTTGTTTAATGGGTTTGGCCGCTTGCATATATGTATTCGGCATGTTTCGACGTATAGTCCATGTCCTGTTACCGCTAGTATACACATATACTTTTGTGTGAATAAAGTATGCACAAATACTTTAATGAGAAAAACAAGTATACTTGTGTTTAGCGTGAATGAACTCATACATTTTTCCGTATGGAGTACTTATTCATACTTTTTCAAAACGAGTATGTACACATACTTTTTTTTGAAAGGAGTATTTATTCATACTTTTTTTCATAGTATGCATACATACGTGCCCAGATTCAACTAGTATGTATACGTACTTATATATTTAAATAATAAGGCCGGAGTATATGTGCATATACAAAACAAATTTAGTACGTATTGAGATATACAAAACGAGGGTATTTCATACTATCTCTGAGAATGGAGTATGTGTACATACTTTTGTGTACATACTATCTCTGACAAAATTACACCAATTTAACACTCATACGTAGAAATCAAAGCATTATTACTAATTAAATTAAATCCAAAGATAATAGAATCAGCCTTCACTGCCAATGCCGGAACCTCCGCATGGATTACTTCCTGGTGCAGGTAGCAATTTGTGCTCCTCCGCTGGATGCCTGGATGCTCACGCCATGGAGAAAGCCAAGATAGATACCTCCACCGTCGAAGCCATCCTTGGATAGTGGATACTCACCACCGGCCGGGTGGATGGCAGGCGAGTCGCGAGACTCGCGACAAGGTACCATCGATCTGTTCTGGACGAAGCCGAGGGGGTGCCAGGGCCCCAGTGGTGGAGAGGACCGTGCTGCCGCCCCCTGCGTGTGCTTGCCGGTGATGAAGGATCCCGTGTCGCCGCCCTCGACGTTGCCGAGAGGGTAGGAACTGGGTAGTGCTCGCCGCAGCCGCCGCTGTACCTGTCAGATCTTGGAGAGAGCCGCCGCCTGCCATCCTGCAGTGTGCGAGGCAGACGGCCTAGATATATACTCAGTCCATCATGAGCTTGATCCGCTTTCCACGCAAAAAAATCCTGCCATCCGGACGTATGGTGATTTTTTATTCACGTATACGCGCAGGCGCCGGTACAAACGGGTCACGTATTTAACCCGTTAGCTTCGCTGCCGGCCTGCCGGCCAGTCCTGTGTGTGTATGTGCCCTGGGTGTAACTACACCCGGGTGTAGTGAAAAAAATTTATCCTATATATATATATATATATATATATATATATATATATATATATATATATATATATACACACATATGCATAACACATCATTGCTAGGTCAGTTACTTCCCGGACAGTGATATATGTTCATAGCCGTGTAATTAATCCGGCAAAGATGTACATACAGTTGGTAGTTCATGAATTTTAAGCTTTTGTAAGAGTCGAAGGGATCATGCATATAACTTTATGAAGCAAGTGTCATCCACCAACGTGTAAATGACTTAAATTTTTTAGCAGTCATTTACACCCAAAATATGCCCCCACACAAAATATGCCCCCACATATAGCTTACCGATGTAAAGGCATACGCCCTCTAGAATACCCTCGGGGTAGCATAACGATTGATCGCAAGTTGTAGGCACATGGTTGTGTATACTAATTCTAAATCGGCTCAAGGTTTACCTTAGGCATGATGTTGACACTTGAGCCGAAGTCGATGAGTGCGTCGTAGGTGCGGGCGCCTATGTTGATGGTGACGACCGGTCTTCCCGGATCTTCTTTCTTAGCGGGCATTCCCCGGTCGACACAATTGAATTTCTTGTCCGAGTAGGTGGTCCGCATACCGCATAGTAAATATCGACAAGATTTGCAGATTCTAATTCTTCCTGGTTGACCCGAATCTTACAGGTTAGGCATAGGAGCGATATAAAGCCAGTTGGGATAATTGTGATTCTATCATTTTATTAAAGCTATCTTTGGTTCTTTATTGCGAGAAGAAAAGCTTTCCATTTTAGTACTAATAGTTTCTAGCATTTTATCATTGGAAGCTAACTTCTTAGATAGATTATCCATAAGTCTACCTTGGTTTTGTACTAACTCTCTTAAAGGTGGGAAATTATTGAAAGAGTTATTACCTTGATAGTTACCCGAATAGTTACCTTGGTAGTTGGGTCTCTGTTGACTCCATTGTTGATTCGGAGAATGATACTTGGTTGTTGTTATTGTTGATGTAGTTCACGTCCTCTTCTAGCTTCGGGGACGATGGCGGCCCGAGTGTCGATGTTGCCACATTCTTCACATGTCATGCGGGAATCGAAGAGTTGCATGACTTCCTTCTTCTCGGGGAGCTTTGTCTTCAAGCTTCTTCATAATTAAGTCCATTTTGGCGGGGCGGCATATCTACCTCTTTTCACCGGGTGCATTCCTCTCTCTTTCTTGCGGGGTTGACGGTCCTCATTCCAAGCTTGGTTTGATGCCATCTTTTCCACAAGGTCAGTAGCTTGGTTCGGTGTAAAGTGATAGGAAAGCACCTCCAAAGCAGCGGCGTCCATGGTCTCACGGGTGTTGTTGTTAAGCCCGTGGTAGAAGGTCTGCATGAGTAACCGGTTCTCCATTCCATGGTGTGGGCATTACGTGATGTAGTCTTGGAAGCGTTCCCACGCCTGCGGAACAGTCGTCGTGTTCTTCTTTGAAAGCTTGAGATTTTCCCTCGTAAGGCGTTGGTTTTGCCTATAGGGAAGAATTTTGCCGGGAAGGCGATAGAGCAAAGTGCCCAAGTAGTGAGTTTGTCTTTGTTGGCGTAGAACCAGCTTTCCGCTCGTCCCAAGAGTGAGAATGGGAAGAGACGAAGTAGGATTGCATCACTTGAGACATCTTTGATAGTGAAGGTGCCACAAATCTCTAAGAAGTGTTGTAGGTGAGCATTGGCATCTTCATGAGCTTTTCCACGAAATTGGCTAGCTTGTACCATGTTGATGAGTGCGGGCTTGAGCTCAAAAGCTTTGTCTCCTACATCGATTTGTCGGTCCAAAGGCGGATGTTGGCCGTAGTCGGTCGCAGTATTCGCGAAGGGTCTTGTTTGCCATGTCTTCAAAAATCGGTGCTAAGCTACGCCACGAGTGGAGGAGTCTTCGAGAGGTAGTGTTCTTGGGTTGAGATTTCAACTTGGATCTTGCCTCCTTCAAAAGTTTTTACGGATCGGATTGGAAGTTTTCGGGAAGATTCCTTTTCATACATTACCCCACAAAAGATAGGAAGAATAATAACAAGGGTATACTTGTTTAAGCAATTGATAAAATTAATCGATGCGTATGAGAGATGCATGCATGTTAATCCTATATGTTTTTATTTTATTGGGCTATAGACTTTCTTTCCCGACAACGGCGCCAAAAATGCTTGTTGGTATTTCTAATGTCACTAACTAGTAATGGCATCTAGAAAGAATATCGAGATGTTGCTTCGATAAAACTAAAAAGAAATATTCATTGCGAGTTCATAGCATATCCGAAAAGGTTGTCATCCCTATAGTTAAACTACTAATATGCAAGGAATATAATATTCGTACTATGCCTTGATAACTTCTTAATAAGTAAATAAACAATTATAATCGGGTATCCATAAAGCGCCACACGGATATGAATATATACCATTGTAGCATTTTAACCGGGAGTAATAACCGTGTCTTGAATTTATATTCTACCACGGGGAAAGAAGTCTATTATCTTGAATTAACTAAGTATAGATCTTAATCTAACCATCTCTCATGTGCAAGACATCAGCATTAATCTCATCAATTACTTAAGCAAGGATCAAAGTTCATAATAAAGATAATGATAAAGTTCTAGATAAAACAGATTTGACCAAAAATCACGTTGGTTGGCGAAAGTGTCTAACAATGGGCGATAGCAATTCATAGGTTAGCTAGCATTAGAAACTCCAATATGTAACTCTAAACTAAATGTTAGGATCTACCTAATTATGCAATACAAATAACAATCATTGAAGAAAGACTAATTAAATCCAAACATGAGGACGAGAATCCGTGAAGACTAAGGCCGAAACTTAGAACAACCCGAAATCTAACATCCGCTAGGCCTACATACGGGGGATGGATTGCAAAAGGACTCAATGGTCTTTGTCACCACCACGATCTACCACCGCGACGACCCGGCACATAGGGTGCAAACGCGGGTAAATAAGATCTAATCACCATGATTACATCGTCTCTACCACTCACCTTCGATCTAGATGATGAGCGCTATCACGAATCCATGCATGAACATAACAGTAATTCAACTATGCTAAATGTGTAATTAAAGTAAATACTAGAACAAATAATCTCGAATATAAACATGATCAAGATATTCATATTAAGCATGTGTGCGGGACTTGAAAACTACTTACAATGAAGAACTTACAAGAACGAGGCCTGATCTTGAGCGGCCTCAGACGATCCGGAGCGGATTTCTCCCTTCCTACTAGTTCTAATCTTGATTGCTACTCTTCCGAAAGCGATGTTTCTCTAGCGTTGAATATGACTTGGTATTTTAATTAGAAATATCTTTGTTATAGAACTTGATGATCTAAGAAGGGGGGTCTAGGGGTCCTAATATATCGGTCTTCGTCTGTCTCTCCATCTTCATCGGCGATGTGGTATTAACCTTGAATCAATCCCGCACTTCTACCGTCGCCCTCGGATCAAACCGACTCAAATCAACCGGTTTAGATCGAGTCTTAGAGGCGGTGGAGGAAGCTTCCCGGCGAGAGCAGGCGGCGGCTGGCGAGCGGCAGGCCGATCGGCCCCATTATTGGGCCGATCGGCCCGGGGGCTCCCCTCGGGTCCCGTCGTCGCGTCGCGTGTTAAGGAGTCTTCTAGATGATGTATTTCTTGGTTCGAAGTTAGTTCACGTCGGGATTAATCCGAAGCCTTCTAGACTTGTTTCGAGTTGGATTGCGTTGCGTTACGTCGGCCGTATGCCACGTCATCTCTGCGATTTTTACGTTAAGTCCCCGCAAATCACAACTTTACCAAAACCGATGGAATTATGTTAGTGACACCCTATTCTAGGTTGTTATTATTATTTATACCCCTTTCTCATGTTTAATTAATTAAAAATTTTATATGATAACAAGTGTCAACAAACTCCCCAAGCTTACCCTTTGCTAGTCCCTAGCAAAGCTACATGCTATAGTAGGATCGGGAGTTGCTACTACGCTTTCATACCTCAAAAGTCTTGTGTTTTAAAAAAATAAATTCTCCTCTTAACCGATTACTCTTACACATTTACCATGGGGCGTAGCCTTGTCATGAATCATAAGCAAGATAAAACAATCAAGTTAAGTACCATGTCTCAAATTCTTTGATCAACTATCATCCCGGGGTTTTGCAATATTTTTCAAAAAGAAAACTTCGAGAGATCCTATGTATGACCCCCTTAAGTAGATGGTACGTAGTGGAGTTACACAAGTGGTAGGACATACATAGTGGGATGATAGTGGTGAGGTGGATGAGGATGAAAGGTAGTAAATAGCCTTTAGCTTTTTTTTTTTTATTTTTCTTTTCAAGCATCTCTAGTCTATATCTCTCTTTCTAAAAATTGTTAGGATCCGGGCTGTCCATTCTTGGAGAGGTGGGCTTTTCCCCTGAACTTGTGTCCATTTTTCTCTCTCCTTAGAGATGTGGGCCCCCTCTCACCCTTGGACACGTGTCCGTTATTCATCTCTAAATTTATTTTTTTATTATTTAGGGAGGTAGGCCCTTCTCGCCTAGTATGACTTTTGTCCGTTACTCTCCCTCTCTCGTCTCACTTTTTCTAGATATTTATTTTTTTTTTTTTTTTTCGAATGTAGCCCAACCTATATAAAACATTGAGAGAGACATATCTAAAGATTGCAAGAGCTTTATTAATTATTTTTATGGCTAACGGCTAAGTGAAATATGGGGATGCGTACTTCGAAGTTAGAAGCGTATTGGTGGAGTGGGATGATCTTGATGGAATACTCTTAAGGGTCATAACTAAGGACTCATCATGTAATTTTATAATTTTTAAAGATAAAAACCGTGGAGTCAAGTATCTCTAAGAATATGATAAACAAATAGCTCAACTTTTCATGCACTATTATCTTTTAATGCTAAGACTCGAGATAAAGCATGTGCTTCTCACAGGTGTTGGGTTTAGAGCAAATTAAACATTTAAAGCTTCAGGAGAATCTAAGTCCAAAGTGTAAGTACTTTTTAAGAGGTATTAAAGGCGAGCAACTATTCATCATTTCCTTAGCACATATTATCAAGATCATAATTAATAGGAAGAAAGTAGTCTAACAAGTTCTAGCACTTTATTTATTTGACTCTTTAACACTAAGACTCTTTAACTAAGACACATTAAATAAGACTCATTAACTCTAAGCAAATATAACTAGCTAATAAATAGACATAGGATAGTGATACTTATAGTGATAAATGGGGGTGCTCTCCCCAAGCTAGATCTTGAAGTAGTCCTTTCGTTCATCCTTGGAATCTGCTCCTCTTTCGGGGTCTCCTTTTAATGTTCTCCCCATTAATATTAATTTGCACATACCCAAGGAACAAATCTTAGGATGTTAATGTGAGCCTTCATGTGCTCACGTCTTTTTGGGTTTTTTTTTTTTTTTTAGAAATCGTGTGGACCTTCATGTGCCCACATATTTTTTAGGTTTTTCTATGCAATAGGGATGATAATGCAAAAACATATGAATGCAATATTTTTGTATTTTTATATTTTTATGCCACCACAACAAGGAGTGCTTGCATGGGGCTTAAGAGACTCGATGCACATGCGGCAAACATATTTTTGGGATTTTCTAATGTGAGTTTAGGAAAAAATAAATATGCTAAAGTAAACATGCTAATTGAAATATCTTTGTGCGAAAAATTAAATATGCAAATAAATACCGAGTTACCTCTCTACGAGAGTTTAGAGAGCACTTACTCCCATGGCGTGGTGTCGCCTATGGGCCCCCCGTATAAATGTTGTACCCGGTATGGTTCCTTCAATGATCTCGTAGGTGGGCGTAGACGGTAGCCGCAGAAGTCGGTTGTTCATTTGTTGATGCCGGGCGGGTTGGGTCTCCGAAGGTGTACTCTTGTTGCTCTTCTTAGCGACTTCTTTCTTTTTCAAGATTGCTTCTTTGGTGGAGACCTCTCCTGTGGTTGGTGCATCATTCAAAATAGGTAGGAGCCGAGTGTATTTTTCTTGGATGTCTTTTTCTATCCTCTCAATATGCTCCATCTTTGAGTCCAAATTTTCTTTGTAATCTTTGAAGACGCTTACGGCTCTTGGTCCTTCTTCGAGGCTGTTCATAGTTAGTATAAGTATTAAAGAAGCGGCGCACTTTTTTTACCTTGAATGTGAAATTGAATTTCGCCCCGTCCCCGATGTAGATGATTGCTCTTGTAGTATTCGTGGAACGGCCTTTCAAGTATTATGGGAGGATCTTGTTCTTCATCTCCCGTGTCCATGACTAAGAAGTCGGTGAGGACATAGCCGTCTTTGATCTTGACCGGTACATTTCGCACAATACCTTCCGGAATCGGTGTGTTTGGTCCGCCAACAAGATAAATACATAGGTGGAACACAAAGGCAGATTACCATAGATTAATTCATACGTTACCTTTGACATTAGGTTGATGCGATCCCGTGTCGCGAGCGGTTGTATAGAAGTTCCATTGATTAATGGAGCGGTGAATTGCCGGAACTCGAGGTCGTCTAGCTTCTCTACGGGTGGTTGATTGCGCCGAGTCTTGCGTCTTTGAGTTGACTTGATTGATCATCCGGACTCGTTCTACGTGTGGTCGAGGTTGACGGTTCTTCTTGTTCTTGCTTCTTCTTTTTATCCTCTTCTCGGCCGGGGTATGTGTATTTCGAGGTGCGGTATTGGTACGGTTGGAGCGGGGAGCTAAGGTCTTGTGTTTGCGGTTGAATCTCTCCCTCTGTCCATTAATCGTGAAGACGATCTTCGCGGTGTCGGCGTAGATGATTGCCTTAGTGGTAGCCGGAAAAGGCGGCCTGTAATGATCGGGCGTTCTTACCTTTGCCCATATCCGAGAACCACGGTCGGGTGGCCACATATAGCTTACCGATGTAAAGGCATACGCCCTCTAGAATACCCTCGGGGTAGCATAACGATTGATCTGCAAGTTGTAGGCACATGGTTGTGTATACTAATTCTAAATCGGCTCAAGGTTTACCTTAGGCATGATGTTGACACTTGAGCCGAGAAGTCGATGAGTGCGTCGTAGGTGCGGGCGCCTATGTTGATGGTGACGACCGGTCTTCCCGGATCTTCTTTCTTAGCGGGCATTCCCCCGTCGACACAATTGAATTTCTTGTCTGCGAGTAGGTGGTCCGCATACCGCATAGTAAATATCGACAAGATTTGCAGATTCTAATTCTTCCTGGTTGACCCGAATCTTACCTGGTTAGGCATAGGAGCGAGATAAAGCCACCGGGATAATTGTGATTCTATCATTTTATTAAAGCTATCTTTGGTTCTTTATTGCGTAAGAAAAGCTTTCCATTTTAGTACTAATAGTTTCTAGCATTTTATCATTGGAAGCTAACTTCTTAGATAGATTATCCATAAGTCTACCTTGGTTTTGTACTAACTCTTTAAAGGTGGGAAATTATTGAAAGAGTTATTACCTTGATAGTTACCTGAATAGTTACCTTGGTAGTTGGGTCTCTGTTGACTCCATTGTTGATTCGAGAACGATATTGGTTGTTGTTATTGTTGATGTAGTTCACGTCCTCTTCTAGCTCGGGACGAAGGGCGCCCGAAAGTGTCGGTGTTGCCACATTCTTCACATGTCATGCGGAATCGAAGAGTTGCATGACTTCCTTCTTCTGCAAGCTTTGTCTTCAAGCTTCTTCATAATTAAGTCCATTTTAAGGCGCTTAGAACAACCATATCTACCTCTTTCACTGGTGCATTCCTCTCTCTTTCTTGCGGGGTTGACGGTCCTCATTCCAAGCTTGGTTTGATGCCATCTTTTCCACAAGGTCGGTAGCATGGTTCATCATCTCTAAGTGATAGGAAAGCACCTCCAAGCCAGCATGCGTCCATGGTCTCACGGGTGTTGTTGTTAAGCCCGTGGTAGAAGGTCCGCATGAGTAACCAGTTCTCCATTCCATGGTGTGGGCATTCTCGTGATGTAGTCTTGAAGCGTTCCCACGCCTCGAAATGCATTCGTCGTGTTGTTCTAATCTTGAAAGCTTGAGATTTTCCCTCGTAAGGCGTTGGTTTTGCCTATAGGGAAGAATTTTGCCTAGAAGGCGCGAGAGCAAAGTGCCCAAGTAGTGAGTTTGTCTTTGTTGGCGTTAGAACCATGTGCTTCGCCTCGTCCCCCGAAGAGTGAGAATGGGAAGAGACGGTAGGGATTGCATCACTTGAGACATCTTTGATAGTGAAGGTGCCACAAATCTCTAAGAAGTGTTGTAGGTGAGCATTGGCATCTTCATGAGCTTTTCCACGTAATTGGCTAGCTTGTACCATGTTGATGAGTGCGGGCTTGAGCTCAAAAAGCTTTGTCTCCTACATCGATATGCCGGTCCCTCTGGCGGATGTTGGCCGTAGTCGGTGCAGTATTCGCGAAGGGTCTTGTTTGCCATGTCTTCAAAAAAATTTTATATGCTAAGCTACGCATTCATCTGGAGGAGTCTTCCTCGAGGTAGTGTTCTTGGGTTGAGATTTCAACTTGGATCTTGCCTCCTTCAAAAAAGTTTTTCCGATCGGATTGGAAGTTTTCGTGAAGATTCCTTTTCATACATTACCCCGCAAAAGATAGGAAGAATAATAACAAGGGTATACTTGTTTAAGCAATTGATAAAATTAATCTGATGCGTATGAGAGATGCATGCATGTTAATCCTATATGTTTTTATTTTATTGGGCTATAGACTTTCTTTCCCGTGGAACGGCGCCAAAAATGCTTGTTGGTATTTCTAATGTCACTAACTAGTAATGGCATCTAGAAAGAATATCGAGATGTTGCTTTTGGGATAAAACTAAAAAAGAAATATTCATTGCAGTTCATAGCATATCTCAAAAGGTTGTCATCCCTATAGTTAAACTACTAATATGCAAGGAATATAATATTCGTACTATGCCTTGATAACTTCTTAATAAGTAAATAAACAATTATAATCGGTATCCAAGCAGTTTCATAAATATGAATATATACCATTGTAGCATTTTAACCAGGAGTAATAACCAGTCTTGAATTTATATTCTACCACGGGGGAAAGAAGTCTTGTTATCTTGAATTAACTAAGTATAGATCTTAATCTAACCATCTCTCATGTGCAAGACATCGGCATTAATCTCATCAATTACTTAAGCAAGGATCAAAGTTTATAATAAAGATAATGATAAAGTTCTAGATAAAACCTTGTTCATTTGACCAAAAATCACGTTGGTTGGCGAAAAGTGTCTAACAATGGACTATAGCAATTCATAGGCTAGCTAGCATTAGAAACTCCAATATGTAACTCTAAACTAAATGTTAGGATCTACCTAATTATGCAATACAAATAACAATCATTGAAGAAAGACTAATTAAATCCAAACATGAGGACGTAATCCGTGAAGACTAAGGCCGAAACTTAGAACAACCCGGAAAATCTAACATCCGCTAGGCCTACATACGGGGGATGGATTGCAAAGGACTCAATGGTGTTTGTCACCACCACGATCTACCACACGACCCGGCACATAGGGTGCAAACGCTAGGGAGGTAAATAAGATCTAATCACCATGATTACATCGTCTCTACCACTCACCTTCCGATCTAGATGATGAGCGCTATACGAATCCATGCATGAACATAACAAGAATTCAACTATGCTAAATGTGTAATTAAAGTAAATACTAGAACAAATAATCTCGAATATAAACATGATCAAGATATTCATATTAAGCATGTGTCCGACTTGAAAACTACTTACAATGAAGAACTTACAAGAACGAGGCCCCCGATCTTGAGTCGGCCTCTCCGACGATCCGGTGAGCGGATTTCTCCCTTCCTACTAGTTCTAATCTTGATTGCTACTCTTCCCCAAAAGCGATGTTTCTCTAGCGTTGAATATGACTTGGTATTTTAATTAGAAATATCTTTGTTATAGAACTTGATGATCTAAGAAGGGGGTCTAGGGGTCCTAATATATCGGTCTTCGACCTGTCTCTCCATCTTCATCGGTTTTCGGTGGTATTAACCTTGAATCAATCCCGCACTTCTACCGCCGCCCTCGGATCAAACCGACTCAAATCAACCGGTTTAGATCGAGTCTTAGAGGCCATGTGGAGGAAGGCATTCCCTATTCTTTTGGGGTAGCGTAGGCGGCGGCACGGCAGGCCGATCGCCCCATTATTGGGCCGAAATCGGCCCCGGGGCTCCCCTCCGGGTCCCGTCGTGGAAAAATTTTGAGACGTGTTCGAGTCTTCTAGATGATGTATTTCTTGGTTCCGAAGTTAGTTCACGTCGGGATTAATCCAAGCCTTCTAGACTTGTTTCGAGTTGGATTAGCGCTGCGTATGCTACGCAAGCCGTATGCCACGTCATCTCTTTTGATTTTAATTCTTAAGTCCCTCGCAAATCACAACTTTACCAAAACTTAGCGATGGAATTATGTTAGTGACACCCTATTCTAGGTTGTTATTATTATTTATACCCCTTTCTCATGTTTAATTAATTAAAATTTTATATGATAACAAGTGTCAACACTAAAATCCACCGACCGAAAAGACTTGGAAAAAGTTTGAGACCCATAGGACACTGAGCATATGAACCACGGGTAACATAGGAACCTAAGTGTATAGTTATGGTGAGTTGAAAAGGTGCATGTACCTTTGTGAAGCAAGTGTCATCCACCAACATGTAAATGGCTTGAATTTTTTTGCGGTCATTTACACCCAAAATATGCCCCCCCACACAAGATCTTAGGGTTTTTTCGGTGAATATTTTTATTTTTAGGTTTTTCATTCCTGCTAAACGGGGCGGAAAATGGCAAATTACATCATGCAAACACAAGAATTTAGCATGTATATGTGCATTAATTTGACTCCTAGGCCAAATGAGACTAGGTGGAAAAGTTTGGCATGGTGCCTCTTCTTTTTTCGGGGTAGCCTCGGTTAAACCTAGAATTACTTCGGCCTCATTCTTGCTGAAAAATCAATAAAACTGCAAAAAGTACCAAACCAACTCCTAAAAATCTCAAAATTTTGGGATGACTCACCCACTTGATTGTCAAAGACTTGGAAAAAGTTTGAGACCGATAGGACACCGAGAGCATATGAACCACGGGTAACATAGGAACCATACAAATCTTAGGTTTTTTCCGATCACTTTGCGGTTTTGTTATTTAACCTATAGTGAAATAACCGACAAAGTGAAAACCTCCCGGTAGTGATAATGGCTATCACTCTCGGTTTTGAACCCCAAAGTGAACCAAAATTCCTCTGTTTTTGGCTACCGATCGGTTCACCGAAAGCACCGATTGCAAATCAAAGGCACATAGTATAGATAGACTAACTCCATAGATTACATAGTTGGTGAGGAACGTTAATTTGTCCAAACATAGTAATTACATTTAGTTAACAATAATGTAACTCCATCGATTACATATAGTGAACAATTTAAATCTAATTCCATCGATTACATATAGTGATCGATAGGGGCCATAATGATCAACTAGTACTAAGCGGGTTCACCTTCACCCTCATCTACGATCACATGGGCTACGTTAATGGCGAATGCGGGCATTTCATGATACCCTCTCGTAGTTTTCGACTTCATCCGTCACTCCATCCACTCAGGCAATCTTTCTTTTCCCTTCTAGCCGTATGTGTAGCTTTCCATTTGTTTTGTTGTCCGGTGCATAGAAAACTTGCGTAACATCTTTTGCAAGGATGAAGGGGTCCTCTCTATGTGCGGCCTTGCTGAGATCAACTGTATTGAACCCTTCTGTATCGATGTTGATGGCTGATTTCCGAACCCACTGGCAGCGAAACAGAGCTGCCTTCAGCTGACCGTAGTCTAGTTCCCATATCTCCTCTATGAAACCAAAGTAGGTATCTTCCACTCTGCCGTTTTCATCTACAGATTCAAAACGAACACCACTGTTTTGGTATTGGCTCTTTCCATCTTGCTTTTTTATGTAAAATGTGTATCCATTGATCTCATACCCTTGGTACATAACATACGTACTCTTAGGCCCCACACCTAGGAAATCCAATTGATTACCCAACTCTTTCCCAAAGCAAGCTTACTCGCAACCAATCGCAAAATTCATCCGTATGTTTCTTATGTAGCCCATTCGTTTGTCATGTTGGGATTTTGCTCTTTCAAACTTGCCATGTGCCGCTGACAACGTATGGCCTCGCATCCTCGACTTCTTCAGTAAAAAATAAATGTGCCTGTCTGAAAAGCAACAGGTCTCTTCTTTGAATGTATTTAGGCCCAATCGTTCCTTTGCCACATATTCTTCCCCGTGACGAGATAATGAAAGTCCAACCATCTCCATGTCTAGATAATATGTGCGTAACTTCGATGGCTTCTTCCGTTGACCATCCTTCAACCATGCTCCCTTAGAATTACGAACACGTTCACGACATACCTCCTAAAAACTTTCATCAACCTTTCGAAAGGGAACATCGATGCAGGTGCATTGGGCCAAGGCCTCTAATTTGTTCAACAAGATGAACCAGTAGATGCACCGAGATATCAAAGAAAGTCGACGGAATTCCACCTCAAGCAAGCTTAGTGCTTCGGATATGTCATGCATGTAGCTTGTCCAAATGGACATAGCAATGACCTTTTTGAGATCGCACCGAGGAACGAGCACAACTTTAGGATTGCGACGGTGAGCTTTGGGGGGAGCGGAGACCACGTATAGCAACAGGGGGCGGTTGAGTCATAATGACATGACAATCATGGGCCTTCATGCAGCCATAGTTGAACTTCGGTTCTTTCATGTTCACTAGCCTCTTCAGGCTACCACAGTAGCCTGTTGGGAGTTTTAGTTCATTGAAGGAGATAAACTTTTTCTTTGCTTTGCCCGTTCAAGGTCCATGTCGCGGCGGAAGGTGCACCGATCATTCTCTAGCCGCCTTTGGATGCAGATCCTTCATGATTCCCATGTGCTCCATGTCTTGCCATGTGGCTAGCGAATCCTTCGAGGTCCCCCCGGTGTTCATCAAACGGTTTAGGATGCCAAAGCACACATTTTTAGTAAGGTGCATGGGATCAAGACGAAGGGCGTACCCTCAATAGTGGCCGCCGCAAGGCGGTTTCCAAAAAGCGATTCTTTCTTCCGGATACTCCCTTCGTGCATGCTATTGCACGCCCCTTTCCCAAGGACAAAATTCAGTTTGTCTAGTTCTCGAAGCATCGCTTTCCGTCTCGATAACTGAGCCCTCCCTCTTCGTATTCCCCCTTTAACGTTCTTTTGTTCCTTCGATACGAGTGTCCCTCCGGTAGGAACCTACGGTTTCTCATATAAACCATTTTATTGTTGCTCGGTAGATGTACCGCTTGAGTTTCATCCAAGCACTTGACACATCCAGTATAGCCTTTTGTCTTTTCTCCGGATAAGCAACCTCGGCCCGGCAAGTCGCTGATTATAGCGATTAGTATTCCCTTGACCATGACATGTTCCTTTTTGTACTCGTCCCTAAACATTCTTCACACCCGTCTTGAACATCTCTACTAGTTCATCGATCACCGGCTCTAGAAGCGTGTCTTTGTCATTCCCCGGTTGTCTTGGCCCTTGGATCGAGTAGTGGCATTTGGATGAACGAACGCTTCATACGAGGTGTGGAGGAAGATTGTATATACAGAGTGTCACCGCCATGTGCCGTGGTTGCTCTTAACCCGGTCGAAAGGATTCATCCCATCCGTGCTCAAACCAAACCAAAGGTGCCTTACCTCTCCACCGAGCTCCTTGTAGAACATAGTATTGGACGGTCCTCCATCCGTCCATCACCGGTGTGCCTCATCTTCGTGTCTTTCGGGGCGCTCTTCGCCATGCCGGAACGGCTTGGTGACTTTGCACATGCAAACGACCTATGCACCCGGGGAGCTATTGGGAAATACCAAACGACTTTTAACAGGGACCTCCTCTCTCTCTTGCTACCTTCATTTGATGGCCCATGCTTGTAGCATGGTTGTTTACACTTTGGGCATGCATCCAACTTTCCGTATTTTGTTCCATGGTACAATATACAATCATTGACACATGCGTGGATTTTTTTCGACCTCGGCCCGAGGGGGCGGATCATCCGCTTGGCCTTGGTATGTCTTCTCTGCCAACTCATTGTCTTTTGGGAGCAATTTCCCCGATTACACTTAACAAGAAATCGAAGCATTTGTCGGTCACCCCTTCTACGGATTTGTAGTCTAACGAAGAATATGTTGGCCTCCAGGTTTGCTCACTTCACAATCCTTGTACAATGGTGTTTTTCCATCTTGCCTCATTTTCCCTAGCTTTTTCAACTGTTTGGGACTAAGAAATGCGGACTCGCATTATGTAGCAAGAAAGAAAGGCCATCCTCTTCGTCGTTGTCATCGGCAAGAGTATCACTAAGCAAGCCCGATAGTGCCCTCATGCTGCTCGTGCATGGCGACGTCGTTGTTTTCCTAATCATCATTGTTTTCCTCATGCACGGCAGGAATGGCCTGATCATCATTGTTTTCGTGCGGAACATTCAAACCAATCTCACCATGCTCTGTCCATATGCTATACCTCGCTTGAACCCCCGCGTATACAAGTGGTTCCGGATACACTCGTGTTAGCATATTTTTGTTGATTCTTGCAATCCAAGCATGGGCAAAAACATACTTCTCAACCCAAAGATGAGCTCGGCAACACACGTAAACCGGGAGACTCCAATAAAGAACCCTCAGTTTGAACGGGACCCATACATCGATCCACTCTCGATCCATCTGTACAAAAAAGTGAAATTGAAGACTTGATCAGTTCAGCTTGAAAAAATGTGGGTACGGTAGGTGACACATGGACTATTTTGGTCGGCAAAATTGTAAAATCACGACTCACATACTAACAAGAAATAATTATAGCACCACAGGAAAAAGGGCGTAATTAATTAGGCGACCAACCTTATAGATGATGGATTCTCCACAAATTGCTTCAAAGCCTAGAAGAAATTAAGTTCAATTGGAGCTCGCGGCTCTAGAACGTAGAAAGAACAAGAACAAGAATCAAGGGATGTACCCATCAAAACAAAGGTAATTAGGGAATAAAATCAAAGGAGCGGATGATTGTTACTAACCTTAAACCAAAAACCGTCAAGACATTCTTCAAATACAAGCGATTCCTTCACGGATCGAACGGTCGCAAAGACTTGGAGGGGAGGGTCTAAACGAGCGCCTCGTTCTTGGGATGGTACAGAGTAGGAAGGAGAGAACACTCCTGTCACCTTTTTGAGGTGGCAGCTTATCACTGCCGGTATTATTTTAGAACCGAGAGTGAACCGGCACAGCACTACCGAATCGGTAACAACATAGTTTTCAGTGACAACAACCGATAGTGCATGCAGAGAGATCGTTGTCGGTTCTTATTTGCACCCGGCAGTGATTTGAGTCCATCAGATCACTGCCGAGGCTTAATTTTCACCGGTAGAGATATAAATCTTCACCGCCGTATTGGTCGAGTCCGTGGAGTTTACGGTTTGTCCAGCGCTGAACGGTTCATCATTGCCGGTGGACTAAATTTCGGCAGTGATACCGGCGGTAGTGATGAGCGAATCTGTAGTAGTGCACATGCGTCCCCTAAGATTTTAGCGTGGTAGTATACAATATTTTATTTACACATAGTAATCACAACTTCTGGTTATAACTTTAAGTTACTCCACTCATTTTTGGCATGTGCTCCGATTCATGCTTGGAAACAACATTAATCAAACTATTATGTTTGATTAAGTGCACGACGCTATTCCTACTTTAAGCTTCGAGGATTTCTCTTAAGTTCATGTTCTTTTATATGGAAATAATATTGGCATTCAAATTAGGCTTCCTCCCCCTTTAATAGCATACTATATATTGATCTTTAATAACATATATACTGACGTGGGTATACAACCCTGGTTACTCACTGCACATTATTATTTAGACCACGACCTCAGGGGGTGGCTCGGCCCACAACAAGATGGCATCAGCCGCCCGTGCGCCCATGACATCGGGGAGGATATCCTGAAGATGACGATCTAATAGGATAGACTCAATCCAATGTAATTTGCAAATCGACGTACCTTTCCATTCGTTGGGGAGATTGTATCTCGTAACCCCTACCCTCATCTATATATAAGACGGATAGGGATCTCCCTTATTTTTCACCTCATCTTATATAATAGATAATACAGACCCACAACTGTCAAACTCTTGTGTCTGTGCCGCCTTCTTAGTCTCGGTCTCGTACACCTCTCGACAAATCTATCATCGTGGGTCTCCTTGGTGGAGTGCCGAGCATATTTAGTCGACACACCAACTCATAAAACTCAACTTCATATGCCTGACTGACCTGCATGTTGCCGACAGCACCATCCTTTGCACGCGCCCTCAGCCACTCTGCTCTCCTGCTGTCTGATGCACAATAGTGCTACGCCTCCTAGCTGAATACCTGACACTATGGTTGTGCTCATCTCTCTCGCAGATGTATTGCCATGCTTATGGCAAATACCGCTGTTTTACTTAGAATAGAAATAATCAACTATGCGATGCAAGTAGTATAATGTATTTTAAATTAATTGAACATGGTCTTTCAAACTGTTTTACGTCATTACGTGCTTTACATGTGTTGCAAGCAATCAGCATACCGTTTTATATATACTACTGTATTACTATATATTATACAGTTGTATACTGTACATAAAGTTCGATTACATAAAATTCTTGTTTCTTTACACCCACCTCTTCATCGCCCTGCCCAAGTGGAACCTCAGCGGAATGCAGCCTTCCAAACCACCAGCCGCCGTCCCAGCGCTCTGCTTGCTCTTGCGCCTTGGGCTGTGCCGGTCAGTGAGTCGTGCGCTCTGCATGGCCGGCGAGGGGCAGAGTGGCGGGACGACATCCAACCTGGCGGAGCCCTTGGGCTTCCTGGCTCGTCCTCCCACTCGAAGGGGACCCTCCCGTCGACGGCGGGCAGTAAACCCTGCAGGATTGACCCAGCTCGTGGCTGCCCGTGGCCTGCAGGCGCGCGGACTGCCAGATGGTGGGGTCTATCTCCATGGATTTCGACCTCTGATGCTCCATCAGGAAGGGAATTCAGGATCGGGGATCCAGGTGCTGTGTCTGTTATTATCAGGAAAGTTAGGCAATGCCTACTCGTCAGGATCATGAGGGTTACATATATAGAGCCAGGAAAAGATGTGGTGATGGGCTGATGGCCAGGCCAAGGCTGCCTTTCGGAGGTCAAACGCTTAGGTTTAGGGGATGTCGAGGTGGGGTGTCAGATGCAAGTCAACGCGTGCCAAGTGCTTTGGTTTGAAGGTCACGACGAGGAAATTCAGTAGCCTACGTGGCCCGGTCATTTCGTGTCAGTTACTGTTGTGTCAAGCAAGCATGGGAGAGGATTGGCGGCCGAGAGGCTAGACAAACCATTTTCTCGTTTCTTTAGAAACATTACTTGATTTGAGGGAGATTACAACTACTAGATTAATTGGACCAAACTATATTGTCTGCTGGCCTCAAATGGTTTGAAAATTAATCCACCAGGTAACCCGTAATCTGGTAGCTCGTGAAGGGAGCAACACGAGACAAGAGAGGTGCGAACTTGTTCTACAATAAATGGATTGCAGGGGATATGCACTGCATCAGTCCTACAGTTGCGTAAACCAGACAGCATTACAACGTGAAGTGCGGTCAGAGAGGTTTCAACAAAGTGAAGTTTGCTCGGGCTTCTCTCACCCCAATTCTAGTCTTTTGCAAGTGATGCTAGGGCTAGTCTGGGACCTGTAAACTTTTGTTTTTGATCCTTTGCGACTGTAAACTTAGTAGATAAGAGTTCACTCCCTTGACAGAGTTTGTAAATAAAAGCACTTACATCTAATCACTAAATTAGTATCATCAAAATTTCTGTTTAATATATTTTAAGAGTGTATTTACTGGAACTTATAGATGCTATTAATACAAAAGCTTGGTCAACGTTATTCAAATTTAACTTAAGAAATGGTTAATTTAGAATTGAGACTTTGAGAGTGTAGATCCATTTAGGCCTTCTTCGTTTTGGTCGGATTAAATTCGGTCCGGATTACCCGGTTTGAGTGAATCCACCCGTGTCATTCAATCTGGTTAATGCGGTTGTTTTTCGTTCTGCACCTCAAGAGATGTGCAACAAATACGGGTATTTTCGTATACAAAATGGACGAATTCAAAGACAGACTAGATCAACCCATCCGAACCATTCCTTAACTGAACGCCTATTTTAGCATGAACCGGATTCAAAACTAGGCCAAATCAATCTGTCCAAAATGGAGCCAATCCGGCCAAAACAAACAAGCCCTTAGTGTAGTCGTGGCAACACAATGTGTAATTCTTTTTAAAATTTGTGAACAATTTATGAACAATTTGACATATATTTCTATGAGGTTTGAAATCCATAGAAATAATTTATATATTTTTGACAAATTTGATATGTGTTTACATTTATTTCCAAATTACATCACTCTATCCAATAAATTACACTGAATAAATCATTATAAATATAGAAATAAGGCAAAGGTAAATATAGCTATAGGATAGTGTATGGAAAAAATGTAGTCATTGGAAAGGAGCTAAAATAACCGGTTATTATCTAGATAGATTCATAGATTATAGTTACTTTTTTATTCTCTTCTTCATTTGTAATGCATTTTAAAGGCAAAATTTATTTCTTTATTAAGCTCACAAAAATGGTGAGCATCTATGATGTGGGTGGAGGGAATTTCGTTGTTCCTGTACATTGCTAAAATTTTTAATAAGGTAGCAAGTAAACATTTAGTTTCTTTGATTAACCTGTTTATTGCCTGTTATAGTTGTGACACTCAATAATAATGATTGATAGAGCGTATGACAATTCTTATTTTGTGTTTTTCATTCAAATCCCACATGTGATTCATCTCGTAATGCACTTTGCTCTTTTAATATGATCCTTCACCGATAAATTTGTAAACACCAAGTAGTTGAACATTATTTTTTTGATTTATCACTTTCGAGATGCCAATTTTGCTCCTCTTTTTATCCTAGGCTAACAATGCTTTTGAGATGATTGAGAATGGCGCATCATGGTGCCTGCGAGAGAAGAACTTAAGAGATGGTGCCAACATCATGGTCGCTACGTGAAATCTCATGTTTGGTTTTGGAAATTGATGACACACTTGTGACACTAATCCTTTGCTCTAAGTGTGACTTATGAGATAGGATTAGATGGATGACAAGGAGCATGATGATCATGAACATGGGCGATGATGATGGACATGATGGATCGTCAAGCTCGGTGATCGGCTTGAGAGGAACCCGAGATCAAGGCAAAGGTATCTTGATAGGGTTTTTCTTTCGGTGATCAAGACACGATAGAGCGTGTGATCACATTATAGTATATATAGCCGACTATCAAGAGGGAATGCCGCGACAATCCTTTGGTGAAGTGCTTCTAGGTCCAATTAACTTGCATATTGCATTTAGGACAATGAGAGCACTAACTTCGATCTTGCCTAACTTATCGACGAGCTAACATGCATGATAACGTGATCATCTTCGACATGTTGGCAACATATGGCAAGAGGCGAAGCAAGGTTGAAGCAAAGGGCAACAACAAGATGAAGAGCATGCTAGAAAACTCGACCGGATGCACGACCGGACGCACTGACCGGTGGCTCCGGTCGGTGAGTCCGATCAAAAGAACAGAGAGCATGTTTTGGACTTGGCTCGGTGGATCGGCCGGACGCCGGCACCGGAAGCATCGGCCGGACTCGAAGACGCGTTGTTAGTCATGGGCCCGAGGAGCTTGTCCTATCGACCGGACGCACAAATGGTGTGACCGGACGCTTGGACCGACTACGGCGTGGTTCCGGCCGGTGCGTCCCCGCCATCGCTGCTGCAAAGCCCATTTTGAAGCTCAACGGCTCTATCTCGTGAGTGGGGCTATATATACTTGGATGGCCGGTTCCTAGCCCTCTCTCTTGCATATTTGAACACTCTAACTTGCTTGTGAACATTTGAGACTCCTCTCCACTCATCTCTCTATCCATAACTCGAATTCTTGGTGAGATTGAGAGTGATAGAAGTGCATTGCATTGGTGGTTGCATCTAGAGGCACTTCATCCTTGGAGAAGCCGCGGGATTCTTGTTTTCTTGGGAATTTGCCCGGTTCCCTAGCGGCTTGGAGCAAGAGGTGGTGTTGAGCTCGATTGGAGCTTGTTCGAGGCCACACCGGTGGTTTGTGAGGGGTCGTTCCTTACCCCCGCGGGAGATTCGTGAAAGGAGCACTAGTGGATTGCTCGTGGCTTGTTGGACCCTCTCTTGTGATCGTTTGCTTGAGCTCCCATCGGGGATTTGGCATCGGCCATTAAGCTTAGCAACCGTCAAGTGAGTGTGTCGCCACAATGGGGACTAGCGTGCCGGCAAGCACGTGAACCTCGGTGAAAAATCATCGTGTCTTGTGTGCTAGCTCATTGGAGATTTCTTGTACACGGTGATTGGCTTCAACCTCGACACTACACCAGTGGTATTGTATCCTAAGCATCTCTTTGCATTACTTCAGTAGCATATCTTGTTAGGGTGCTTAGCTTGGTAGCTTGAGTAGCTTGTTTAGCCTTGTTAGCTCCTAGTGGTAATCTTAGTTAGCATATCTTGTCCACCCAGGAGTAACTTAGCAACCTAGCCATTGCTTGTGATTAGAGATATTAGAATTGCTAGAATTGCTAGGAGGCTTGCATAACTAGCTTGAAGCATTTGCTTATTTGCTACGCCGTCTTTTTCACTAACCGCCTTGCTTAGTGTTGTTTGTAGAATTTTTAATAGGCTATTCACCCCCCTCTAGCCATTAGGACCTTTCAAGTGGTATCAAAGCCGAGGCACCGTATTTGAGTGGCTTAACATCCTACGGTGACAAAATGACAATGAATTTTCATGTCAACAACACCAAGAAGGCGCCACCTTTCGATGGCACCAACTTTGCCTATTGGAAGGTGAAGATGACCGCACACCTCAAGTCAATCAATAGAGAAGTGTGGGTTGTGACATAGAACAAGTTTGAAGTGGCAAAGCCAAATGAGCCAACCGCGGTGAAGAAAAGAAGATCTATGCAAATGATCTTGCCGTGAGTGCATTCCATGAAGCATTCAACGATAGAGTGTTTGAGCAAGTCAAGTCACTCACAATTGCTCATGAGATATGGAAGAAGCTAGAAGAGTGCTATGAGGGCACCGAAGGCGTCAAGCAAGCCAAGGCATACATAAAGCTTGAGCAATTCAATAGCTTCAAGATGGAAGAAGATAAAAGTGTGCCGAAGATGTTCCACCGCATGCAAGTGTTGGTGAATGATTGTTGACGTTTCTTAACGCACCGCGTAGAAATCCGCAAGCGCCGCGGAATTGTCGTTATAGCATTTTACCCGGAAGTATTCAAGGTATCGTATTTCCATGAGGAACGGTTGTGTGATTACTCTCTGAACGAGAGTCACCCTAGGATAACTATGGGTGGTGAGGTATCTTTATGGGCTCAAGCTCTCTAGCGGGGGATCACTTGGTTGTTATGTCATCACTTCGCACCGGCCCACGCCCAAAAGGACGGTGTCCGGACAATTGCACTTTAGCGCCACACCCGAACGTGGGGATTACAAGGGACGGACAAGGTTTTGTCACAACCCGGCCCGCCTACCCCCTCAATCGTGGGATGCGCCACAAAAGATAGAAAACCCTTAGTCTAGACACCACGTCTACACTAGTGATTATTACTCTAGCGTGTTAACAAGGCTTACCCGTCCCCTCGGTCCTTCTACGAGCATCGCCCAAGGAAATCGACTATCAATCCCGCAAGTCAATAACAAACTAGATAATATGCTTAAGAGTAACAAGCTGAAAGAGGGACACAACCATTCTTACCCAAATGATTAGAAGGTTGTAGAGGTACAAAGCGTGGCGGGTGCCGACAAGTTCGGCACTCGGCCACCCAAGATCCAAGCAATGCACCGGGAGGCACACCGGACTCCCTAGAGAAGAGGCCAAGCCCTCTTCTAGCCTTCCCTCTCTCACTCTCCATTAGAACTAAGAAGGAGGAAGAAGAATAAGAGTGGAGCTTCCTCTCTTCTCTACATTGTGGCCCTCCTTGTGTTGTATGTGGAATTGGTGTGTGTCTTGAGGAAGAGGAGAGGGCCTCCTTTTATAGGTAGAGGAGAGGGGGCTTGTTGGAAAATGTCCCCCATATGGAAGGAGCCAAACCGACCTTTGGTACACCTGCCCTAATCGAGACTAAATCGACTAACCAACGTCGGCAACACACTTTTGGAAGGTAATGCACCGCCTCGAGAAAGGCGGGCCCGAACCGCCTCCATATGGGTGCTTGGGCGTACCATGATCGTGCCCATTTTTTGCTGAAACTTTGCGGGAGTGCGTGGGCCTCGGGTAAGCTTCGTTTTGACCGGTGGATCACCGAAATCCGATAGTTATGCCCAAAACATTGAACCCATGTCCTGCGGCCCGGTATGATTTCATGTTGGATTTGGGCCTCGACTTCTTGGGCTTGTTTATGGATTTCACCACCGCCACACATTGGACTGTACTCCTATGCACTTAATGTACCACCTCACCAAGGTTGGGCGGTTCGGCACCAAAGTGGAGTGCGGCGCACCTTAGGTGCGCTGCAAGCCCGCCCCGCACTTGGCCGAGCTCAGGCTTTGGCGGTGGGGCGTGTTGAGTCTCAAAAGTCGTGCCACGCCATTTGCTGCTCGGTTTGGTTTGCATCGTGTTGGGCTCATTTACATTGGGGTGAAGGATGTTACTGACGCTTTTCCCGTAAGGCGCATTTTGGTGCCTTTTCTCCATGTTTATCCTTGCTTCGCATTGGGCCATTTTATCTTGTATATTTTCCTTTGCTTTTGACCCAATATATATATGTTTTTAACATTGCCTGCAAAACAAGTCAAGTACCAAAACTTGTGGAAAAGGTTAGCTCGAAGTCCTATTGCTATTGTGTTTTGGTAGTTTTATACTAATGTTGACGGTATAAAATATGTAGTTAACGACCGTCAACAAACTCCCCACACTTAGTCCTTTGCTCGTCCTCGAAAGTGAAGGCTTAGGGACTAAAGTGGTTCAATCTCCAAGATGTAGACACGCATACAAGTTATTCCGGGCTTCACCTGCTTTGTGAGCATTCAAAAGTGGCTACCAAGTTATCTTGAACGATTGAGCAATGGAACGACATGAATTCCTATCTCCTTGCTACTACTCATGTGCAAAGACTTGGTTGATTTTTTTTTGAAGATAAAATAGCAATGCTTCATGGTTGATTCTCACATAGTCACTCATTTGTGTTTCCTTGCCAAAGCACTCTTCGCTCTCACTCATCCTATCTTTTTGCAGGGTTTTGTGGATCTTTGGAGTGGAGTGTTGCATACGTACCTCTGTATGTTTTGTCGGGTCAAGCTCGGATCGTTGGAAAGAAGTGCCATACCCTTAGATCGAAATGTGCAAAAGTGTGTGAAGAATATTGATGATATATTTTCTTTGTGGTTACTCCTTGACTCATGATCTTTTTCCTTTCTTTTTGTATGCTTCGGAGAGATACGAGGCTACTTTTCCTTTTATCTTTCTTTTCTCTTTTTCTCTTTTTTTTTTTGGAGATGTGGGCTCTACTCGCCCTCGGACACGTGTCCATTTTTCATCTCTTATTTTCTTTTTTTCGTAGCCTGCATCTTTCTCCCTGCATTTTTTCTCGATTACCAGAGATGATCATGGTATAATGGATGGAGTATTTATTTGGTGGATGGTAAAGATGCATGTTGTGAGCAATTCTCATTGTAAGAACTGGCGTGTATATGTGGGTGTACGTGTTTTTCGATCTTGGGGGTATGAGCCTCTCTCAACGCTGAGATCAACGGAGCCCCGACAAAACTCAATACGAAAGAGAAGTAGCTATAGTGGATATTCATGTCATTATTCGGGCTTTGGTAGGATTTGTCTAAGTCGGACCGTGAGCATGCTTTATTTGAATTTTTTTGAAATAAAACCAAGTCTCATTGCATAAGAGAGCAAGCATCAAGTCATTCTACCATATCTCAAAGCTCAATTGTTTAGATGAACATGGGGTCCCTAACGGTAGTTGCTCATCAAAGAATGGTTTTTTGGCGAGGAATAAAGTGTATGCATGCTATGAATCAATTGGTAGACTAGAGATGGAGTTTTTTTCAAGAAGTTTTGTCTTTTTTTGATTTGTTCAATTTTAAACCTCAAAACTTATGGAGGATGGTGAGAGAGGAAGTTGCACAAACCACCGTTTGAAGAGGAAGGATTTAATGGTAGTTGTTCATCTCGTCCTTCTCCATCGTGGAATTGCTTTCGGCGCTCGTGCATTTGTCTTTGGGAGATCTCAAATGGGTGTAACTGAGTGCTTGAGAGGTCTCCCCACACTTATTCTTGTACTGTTTTATTCAAACAAAACAAAACAAAAAAAAAAAAATACAAACATGGCTCTACGGGCAAGAATGCCGTGGAGCCTTTATTATGATTATTATTTATTTATTATTATATATATCTTTTTTTTTTAGTTCACCTTAGCATCACTCGGGCAAGGCTTAAAAATAAAAAAATAGTGTAAGCAAAGCCTTGATTCATCTCCAAAGATAAGATACTCCCAAGGATCATGACAAACAAAGCTCTAAGTTCATTAATCAAGATCCAACACCAGGTCAAATTTTTGATTAAAAGAAGATCTTTCTAACCTAAGCACCATGCTCAATTCAAAAAGATCTATGGACGCAACTCATGTGATCACATGCGAATACACCCAAACTTCAAGCATATGACATAACAAAGGAAGCATGAATTTGTATAACCTTGGAGAGAAAAATGAGTGAAGAGGTGGTGAACGTTACCTTTGCATACACGAGTATAAATACCGACATCTTTTATGGATGAAGTATCGAAGTTGTTCTTTGGGTTTGCTTGATAGCTCGGCCCAGGTGCATCTCGGGGCTAGGCCATACACACCACGACATGTGTGCGGGCCATGGGCCTTGATGGCGGCGACAAAAGGATTTAGAGACAAGCCCTTCTTGCTTGTGAAAGCAATGAAGGGTGGAGTCGAGCGGCACATTATCTTGACCGTGTGTGGGCCGACCCGCTCCTCTCTATATTTTTTTAGTCTATAATTATTTTTTAACAACATTTTTTTTTTTTCTTTTCTCTCTCACTTTTTTTCTCTCACCCTTTTTTTTCACTCTCTCTTCTTCTCTCTCTTTTTTTTTAAACTCTTTTCTCTCCATCTTTTTTTTCAATTCTTTTTTTTTTTTTTTTTAGCAAGGGTAATGACATCATCTTTTATTCACCCTCATTTTTTTGTATGATCCCTTGGTGGATGGAACTTGGGATTGTCACCATCTTCCCCCACACTTAGACTTTTGTGAAAAAAGTCAAGTGTGCAAGGTCCGGTCTCCTCTTGAGCATGTTCCATCACCCATGGACATCATAGCTTTTTTTTTGTGATGTAGCCCTCATGTTCTCGGCGCCGCATGCCTCTTTGTTCTTCTCAATCAATCTCCACCTGAAATGGTTAGCGACAAGAATACCCGAAGGTGCATACTAACTTCGATAACTTGTTATTGCTTTTATTAATAAGAAGAGAGAAAGACTTTTTGCGCTTTTTTTTTTTATGATAGTCCGGGGTGTCTCCCCGGCGTGCTTTTTTATGGTCGTAAGCTTGACCGTGGGAAAACATCCTCGCAAATGATGATGGTGAAGTTCCCGCCACCAATAAGAATTTAGCATTACGCTCAAGCCGCAAGGTTAGCGTCATCATGCTACTACGAGGTTTGCAACCATTCTCTTAAAAAGGTTTACAAAGAAAACCAAGAGATGGTTGTGATCTTCGTCGAAGCACTTCGGCTAGAAGCAAAGGCAAACTCAAGAAGACCCAAAGGTGAGCATGTAGGAAGTCTCAATTGACAACTTGTTATGCTCGAAAAACAGTTTACCTTGGTCTCAAGAGTTGTCGCTTCGTGCATGTCCATGGCACATGAGGTTTTCTCCTCAAATGATGTGTCATGAAGGATCGAACGTTGAATCTTGACCATTGTCAAGAACAACGTCTTAGCGCCAAAGGGACATGACTTGCGCTTCGTGTGAGGGGCGATTGGTGCTTCGTTTCACTAAGATGCGTATAAAACTTGGGTGAAGCGAATAGAGTTATGAACTTCGCCTTCTCGAACGGGTTTTGGTTGGGAAGATGCTTTGCCTTTGGGATGTCTAGGTGTGAGAGGCGGAAGCAATCTTTCCCAACTTCTCATCATGGCTCCCCTCTATAGGATTTTTTTTCGTGAAAAAGGTTTTTTTTCTAGAGGGTAGCCTATGAGAAGATTAAAGTCAAGGATGAGATAGATATGGAAGTCTAAGCGCACCTCGGTTTACGAGGTTCTGTCATCATCCTTTAATTCAATCGCGAACTACGAAGGATAAAGCATTCCTTCCTTCGGTGTTCATGGTTCGGGAGAGGGCTCAACAGTCGGTTCCAATGGCGGTACTGGGAATGGCTCGACTGATGAGGGCTCCTCAACACTTGACATGCCATTAATGTGGAGGGGAAAATGTTCTACAACGGAGAAGCAAGCTTCTCTAGGATGTGATCAAGGGTTTTCCTATGTTCCGTTGTATGTTTATGTACAAACGACCCTCCGACGGTCATGTCAAGGCATAGGGCAACATCTATGTCAAGACCAGCACAAAAGATATGCAAAAGCACACTATCGGGTAATGACAAGTCTAGGCCAACATGTATAAACATTATAAACCTGGCCTAGGCTGCACCTATGGACTCCTTCTCATCCTACTTGAGATCGAGGATTGTCCTTGGTAGGCATTGATGGGGAAGAATGCTAGACAAAAATTGTCTTTTGAGTTCTTCTCGGTCCCCCCATTCGAACTTCCTACGATAATAGTGTACTATTGTTTTGCTTTCCGTATGAGGGAGAGCGAAAACAAATTCCACATGTGAATTTCTTGGATCATGCCGGGAATGCTTTGAGGCATGATCATAATTCCTCAAATCTCATAGGTGGCAACATAGATTTTCAAAATGGTCACCGAGAGATGGAGTGCCCAAACCAAAAAGTTTTTTTTTTAAATTAGGTGAGTTCTTAGCCGGATAAAAAAATTTGGTTTTGAAAAAGATTGTGGTTGTTGTGAACTCCCCATTGAAGCGAGTTTTTAAAATGGAGTAGGCTTCAATTTGAAAAAAAAGAAAACAAATAACTATTTTTTTTGTTTTTTGATACAACACACGGTGCTCTAGGCTCGAGAGAGAATTATGACTACCGTCCCCTAAACGGCGCCGAAAATGCTTGTTGACGTTTCTTAACGCACCTGAAAAATCCGCAGCGCACGGAATTGTCGTTATAGCATTTCACCCGGAAGTATTCGAGGTATCGTATTTCCATGAGGAACGGTTGTGTGATTACTCTCGAAACGAGTCACCCTAGGATAACTATGGGTGGTGAGGTATCTTTATGGGCTCAAGCTCTCTAGCAGGGATCACTTGGTTGTTATGTCATCACTTCGGGCACCGGCCCACGCCCAAAGGACAGTGTCCGACAATTGCACTGCGCCACACCCGAACGTGGGGGGGATTACAAGGGACGGACAAGGTCGTCACAACCCAGCCGCCCTACCCCCTCAACCGTGGGATGCGCCACAAAAAGATAGAAAACCCTTAGTCTAGACACCACGCCTACACTAGTGATTATTACTCTAGCGTGTTAACAAGGCTTACCCGTCCCCGGGGTCCTTCTACTAGAGCATCGCCCCGAAGGAACGACTATCAATCCCGCAAGTCAATAACAACTAGATAATATGCTTAAGAGTAACAAGCTGAAAGAGGGACACAACCATTCTTACCCAAATGATTAGAAGGTTGTAGAGGTACAAGCGTGGCGGGTGCCGACAAGTCCGGCACTCCGGCCACCCAAGATCCGCAATGCACCGGGAGGCACACCGGGACTCCCTAGAGAAGAGGCCAAGCCCTCTTCTAGCCTTCCCTCTCTCACTCTCCATTAGAACTAAGAAGGAGGAAGAAGAATAAGAGTGGAGCTTCCTCTCTTCTCTACATTGTGGCCCTCCTTGTGTTGTATGTGGAATTGGTGTGTGTCTTGAGGAAGAGGGAGAGGGCCTCCTTTTATAGGTAGAGGAGAGGGGGCTTGTTGGAAAATGTCCCTCCCCATATGGAAGGAGCGAAACCGACCTTGGTACACCTGCCTAATCAGACTAAACCGACTAACCAACGTCGGCAACACACTTTTTGGAAGGTAATGCACCGCCTCGAGAAAGCTGGGCCCGAACCGCCTCTATATGGGTGCGCGCGCACCCCAAGGTGTGGGCGCACCATGATCAGGCCCATTTTGGCTGAAACTTTGCAGGAGTGCGTGGGCCTCGGAGTAAGCTTCGTTTTGACTGGTGGATCACTAAAATCCGATTTCGTATGAGAAACTTATGCCCAAAACATTGAACCCATGTCCTGCGGCCCGGTATGATTTCATGTTGGATTTGGGCCTCGACTTCTTGGGCTTGTTTTATGGATTTCACCACCGGCCACACATTGGACTGTACTCCTATGCACTTAATGTACCACCTCGCCAAGGTTGGGCCGGTTCGGCACCAAAGTGGCTGCGGGCGCACCTTAGGTGCGTCTTTTCCGCCCCGCTCGGTGAGCTCGGGCTTTGGCGGGTGGGCTGTGTTGAGTCTCAAAAGTCGTGCCACGCCATTTGCTCGGTTTAGTTTGCATCGTGTTGGGCTCATTTCCATTGGGGTGAAGGATGTTACGAAGTACGCTTTCCCGTAGGCGCATTTTGGTGCCTCGTTGACGGTCACCAACGACATATTTTTAACGTCAACATTCTACCAATAAGGGGTGAAACTATACCTTACTACACACATATACATTTATTATTGACATATTTCTACTTGTAGTGTCCAAATTATTATTGTGAAGATTTATATAAGAAACAAGTGGAAAATACACCAAAAGGCGCCTCCCCGGAAAGCGCATTCTGGAGAACATCAAGCCCAAGGGAGAAATGGACCAAACACGTAGAACTGGGCCGAGCAAACATCGCCACACAACTTTTCAAGCCCAAACACGCCAGCCTGCCAAGGCCCAGCCCGAACCGAAGCCAGAGGGCAGACAGTGCGCGCACCACACACCGGCCCAGCGCCCATCTGGCCATCCCGAGGCGGGGGCCCTGTGTTTTGGCGAGGCGGTTTGTTACCTTCAAAAATCGGCGTTGCCGACGTTGGTTGGTCGGTTTAGCAAACTAGGAAGGTATTCCCGTGTCGGTTTTGGCTCCTTCCATATGGGGAGGGACATTTTCCAATGAGCCCCCTCTCCTCTACCTATAAAAGGAGGTCATCTCCCACCATTGTAACACACACCACACAATGTAGCCTCTCTCTTCTTGTTCTTCTTCTTCTTCCCCTTTCTTCTTCTTCTTCTTCTTCTTCTTCTTTTTAGTTTGTACTTAGGAGGAGTCTGGCAAGAATAATAAAAGGAGAGCAAGACATTTTGGAGCTATCCGGTATGAGCAATTTAGAGTTCTTCATCTTGTTCTTGTTCTCTACTTATCAATATAGTCATGTTCTTGAATTAGAGCAAATGTTCTTGTGATATAATCTTGGTTGAAGAACTAGTCTATAGTTCCTATATCATGATCTTGTCTTATAGAACTTCATGCTTAGTCTATCATACATACATGTTTAGACCAAAGAGCTAGATTGCTATGAAGAGTTCTACCTAGAGTTAGCCTTGGTTGATGTTGGGTTGCGGGATTGATAGTCGTTCCTTCGGGGCGGCGCTCTAGTAGAAGGACCTCGGGGGACGGGTAAGCCTTGTTAACACGCTAGAGTGATAATCACTAGTGTAGACGTGGTGTCCGGGTTAGGGGTTGCCTATCTTTTGTGGCGCATCCCACGGTTGAGGGGGTAGGCGGCTTGGTCGTGACAAGCCTTGTCCGTCCCTTGAAATCCCCCCACGTTCGGGTGCGGCGCAGTGCTAATTGCCGGACACTTGTCCTTTGGGCGTGGGCGGTGCCCAAAGTAATTCGGCAGAGACCTTGGCTTTCTTGAATTAGAATCTCTAACAAGAAAAACATGTGTGTATCGCTATCTTGACATGACTATCTAGGATATGCCTGCTCCATATTAGATTTATTCTTTTATTCATTCTTTTACCTTTATCCTTGAGATTGGCTTGAGTGTGTGTGTCAAGTTATCCTACTACCTATCTTGCTTTTACCCCTATTATGAGCTTTGGTCTATTATACATTCGTGTCATCTTGACCATGTCCGAATTAGAGACTTTTACACCATGCCTTCCTTTGGGAAAAATATAAATAACGATACCCCTCTGATACTTTCGGTGAAATGCTACAATGATAGATCCGTGCGCTTGCGGATGAATATCTTACTTGGCAAGATCTATCACCGTTGATGTACCTAGTGTTATCACCGAGGACACGGTGGTTTCACTTAGGAATGTCGGCGCGCATTTACAGCGCCGTTATTAGAGATGGGTTCTAAACCTCGTTTCTAGTGATTGCGCTTAAGAAATGCAACATGCCTTTTCTCCTTGTTTATCCTTGCTTCGCATTGGGCCATTTTTATCTTGTATATTTTCCTTTGCTTTTGACCCAATATATATATGTTTTCAACATTGCCCTGCAAAACAAGTCAAGTACCAAAACTTGTGGAAAAGGTTAGCTCGAAGTCCTATTGCTATTGTGTTTTGGTAGTTTTATACTAATGTTGACGGTATAAAATATGTAGTTAACGACCGTCAACAATGATCTCAATGCACTTGGTGAAGACATCAATGACAAGACCTTCAACATGAAGTTCTTGAGGTGTTTGCCGGAGAGGTTTGGGATGTTCATCACGGTGCTCGTGAGGATAAATTTGAAGGATTTGACTCCCAACCAATTGTTTGATGAGGTGATGACCGATGATTCATATAGAGATGACAAGAAGAAGCAAGAACTCATCAACAAGGCAAACAAGAAGGTCAAGGAAGAAGAGAAGAAAGAGGACAAGAAGAGCTTGGCACTCAAGGCTAGCTCATCATCCAAGGGCAAGAAAAAAGAAAGAAGAGTCAAGTGATGATGAAGAAGAGGCCTCCACAAGTGGAAGTAACATTGATGAGCACATGGCTCTCTTTGTTAGGAAATTGGGCAAGTATGTCAAGAAGATATACATCAACAACAACAAGAAGAAGCAATCATCAAAGAAGACCAAGGATGGCAAGAATGAGGGCAACATGAAGTGCTTTCGGTGTCATGATGATTGTCACTTGATTGCCGAATGTCCATATGAAAGTGATGATGAGAAGGGCATCAAGAAAGCTAGAAAGAAGAATGATGCCAAGAATGAGAAGGAGAAGAAGCCCAAGAAGAAGAATGAGTCACATGTGGCTACTTGGGATAGTGATGGCTCATCCTCTTCAAGTGATGAAGAAGAGGAGAAGAAGTACAAGAAGAAGGGACAAGCTCACCTTACTATGCACGACAAGATCTCCCTCTTCGACACTCATCCTTCATGCTTCATGGCTAAGGCCACAAAGGTACAATCTATCACTAATGATGATGATGATGATGATGATAGTGATAGTGATAGTGATGATGAGGAGCCAAAACACACTAGAAAAGAATTGCAAATCATGCTTGATGATTGTATTGACATGTACAAGCAAAGTAGGAAGGAGGTCAAGGGCTTGCATAAGGAAACAAAGAGCCTTAAGCAAGAACTTGATGAGCTTCGGGCCTCTTATGAGAGTCTAAAGGTAGACCATAAGAAGCTTGAGAAATCTCATTCTAAGCTAGAGAAAGCTCGTGCCTCCCTACTAGATGAGCACAAGTTGTGCTTAGTTGAGGATAAGGTTGATACATGCAATGCTAGCATCATGTGTGACATTCTTGTTGATGAATCAACCCCCAAGTGTGAGACCTCTACTAGCTCTATCACTAGCATATCCATCACTAGTGAAGATAATGAGAACCCCATGCTTATTCATGAAAATGCTTGTTTAAAGAGGGAAGTGAAGGAGCTCAATCACACCTTAGCTAAGGCTTATGGTGGTGAGGACCGCTTGCTTATGTGCTTGGGTAGCCAAAGGGCATCCTTATACAAGGAGGGCTTAGGCTATATCCCCAAGAAAGGCAAGACCGCCTATGTGACTCACAAGACTCGTTTTGTGAAGAACAATGGTAGCTATTGCAAAGCTTGCAAGCAAGTTGGTCATTTAGAGCCAAAGTGCATGAACAAAAAGGCCAATGTCTTTTCCATTAAGCTTGATCATTCATATATGCTTGTGAAGAAGGACAATGGTGTTCGTGCTAGGTTCATTGGTACACCATGGATGGGCTCAAAGAAGAAAGTCATTTGGGTACCAAAGGCCTTGGTGACTAACCTTGAAGGACCCAAAAAGGTTTGGGTACCTAAGAAGAATTGATCTCTTTTGTAGGTCAATTACCGTGCCGGAGGAGAGCATTGGATAATGGATAGTGGGTGCACTCAACACATGACTGGGGATTCTCACATGTTCAAGTCAATTAGCATCAAGGGAATTGATGAATATGAGTCAATCACTTTTGGCAATGACAAGAAAGGCAATGTGTTGGGGCTAGGCAAGATTGCTATCACTCAAGAGAAAAGCTTGTCAAAGGTGTTGCTAGTTGATCATCTTGATTACAACCTATTGTCGGTCTCTCAACTTTGTGATCTTGGCTACAAATGCATATTCACTAGTCAAGAAGTTGAAGTGGTTAGTGGTGATGGTGCCAATATGATCTTCAAGGGATTTAGATATGGTGATCTCTATCTAGTGGACTTCAAATCTAAAGAAGCCAAGTTGACAACATGTTTACTCTCAAAGGCTAGCAAAGGGTGGTTGTGGCATAGAAGGTTTGGTCATGTTGGAATGAAGCAATTGAACAAGTTGATGAAGCATGACTTGGTTAGAGGCTTGAATGATGTGAAGTTTGAGAAGGACAAACCTTGTGGAGCATGTCAAGCCGGGAAGCAACATGGCAATGCACATCCAACCAAGAGTACAATGAGTACAAGCAAGGCATTTGAGTTGCTACACATGGACTTGTTTGGGCCAACATCATACTCTAGCATAGGTGGCAACAAGTATGGTTTTGTCATTGTTGATGACTACACTAGATACACATGGGTGTTCTTTTTGCATGACAAAAAATGATGTGTTTGAGCTTTTAAGACATTTGTCAAGAGGGTTCAAAATGAGTTTGAGACATCCATCAAGAAGATTAGGAGTGACAATGGAAGTGAATTCAAGAACACAAGAATTGAAGAGTTGTGTGATGAGCTTGGAATTGGACATCAATTCTCACCAACCTACACTCCTCAATCCAATGGGTTAGTTGGGAGGAAGAATAGAACCTTGATTGAAATGGCAAGATCTATGCTTAGTGAGTACAATGAGTTGCTAAATGGAAGAAAGCCCAGCATTGGATACTTTAGAGTCTTTGGATGCAAATGCTACATTCTCAAGAAAGGCACAAGATTGGGCAAGTTTGACAAGAAATGTGATGAAGGATTCTTAGTTGGATATTCAACCACAAGCAAAGCATATAGAGTTTGGAACTTGGGTAGTGGCAAACTTGAAGAAGTTCATGATGTGGAATTTGATGAAACCCAAGGCTCTCAAAATGAAGTTGAAAATCATGAAGATGTTAGTGGTTCTAACTTGGAGAATGCAATGAGAAACATGGATGTTGGTGACATTCGGCCAAGGCAAGTTGATGATGATGATGACACTCCATTGCCTACCACTATGATTGAGATTGATGCAAATGAAGCAAGCACTAGTGGTACTCAAGATGAAAATCAAGAGCAACAAGCTAGTCCAACTCCCTATCCTAGTCATCAAGTGCAAGTGATGCAACCATCCAACATTGCTAGAGATCATCCAATTGATCAAATTGTCGGTGACATCAATAGTGGAGTGATCACTAGAGGAAGATTGGCATCCTTTTGTGCTCACCATGCCTTTGTAGCACAAGAAGAACCGGAGAACATTGAAAAGGCACTAAAGAAGGAAGATTGGATTAATGCCATGCATGAAGAGTTGAACAACTTCAAGAGAAATGATGTATGGGAATTGATGGAAAGGCCAAAGGACTACAATGTGATTGGAACCAAGTGGGTCTTCAAGAACAAGCAAGATCAAGATGGAATTGTTGTGAGAAACAAGGCAAGGCTAGTAGCTCAAGGGTACACTCAAGTAGAGGGTCTTGACTTTGGAGAGACCTATGCACCGGTTGCTAGACTTGAAGCAATTAGAATCTTGCTTGCCTATGCATGTGCACATGACATCAAGCTTTATCAAATGGATGTGAAGAGTGCATTCTTGAATGGCTTCATCAATGAGTTGGTATATGTGGAACAACCACCGGGCTTTGAAGATGAAAAGTATCTCAACCATGTCTACAAGTTGAAGAAGGCTTTGTATGGATTGAAGCAAGCACCAAGAGCATGGTATGAGAGAGGTTGAGAGATTTTCTCCTCTCTAAAGGATTTAAGATGGGCAAGGTGGACACCACTCTCTTCACCAAGAAGATTGGCAAGTACTTGTTTGTGTTGCAAATCTATGTTGATGACATTATCTTTGGGTCAACCAATCAAGAGTTTTGTGAGGAGTTTGCAAAGATGATGGCCAATGAGTTTGAGATGTCAATGCTTGGAGAGCTCACATTCTTTCTTGGTCTCCAAATCAAGCAATTGAAAAATGGCACATTCATTAGTCAAGGCAAGTACATCAAGGATATGATCAAGAAGTTTGATCTTCAAGATGCCAAGTCAATGTCCACACCAATGGCAACCAATGGAAGCCTAGACCCGGATCCTAGTGGCAACATGCACTATGTAAAAAGGCCTCTACATCGCGCGTTGAGGGCTTCTCTGATCGCAGCGCGTCCCCCCATTAGGGTCTCTAAATGTCCGACTTTACAGACCGTCGTAGCGGCGTTTGCAATAGGCTTAATACGGATGGGATTTTGTGCGCCTCAAACTTCCCCGCCCGTAGTGAGCCCTTGTTACACACGCCGCCGTGGAACGTCTCGTGTCTGAGGGTTTGCTCGACCAGTAGTCTACAAAGATCTATAGACATACCTGTCTAAGATGCGACCGTACCTCGAGAAACCTCACGGACCAGCGGCATCGATGACCGCATCGCGTCCAAAAAGTAGTGACGCCCGATAGTAGCATACGATCGAAGCCCCATTTGCCGCAGACCCATTTTACAAAAGTGCGTCTCAGTAACAATGACGCGGACATCGAAGCGTGCGCCGCCACGCGCTGTGAATGGTAACCGCACACGATGCCCGGCCAGTGAAACATGTGTAAAGCATTAGTAATATACGAGACCCATGCGGACGATAACCGATCGTAATACGGGCGAAGTTACGAGACATACGCCAAACCCGGTGGTGGTTTTACGCTTCATTTACGGCGTGTGTGTAGATTACATGTCTCGTAGTTCCTCAACCCTTTTTACAGACGTTCGTTTTGTCCGCCACGCCCCGTAGCTTTCGCTTAGTTTACGAGGGCGTGGTTTTTTCTTTTGACTATAACCGCTCCGCATTTTTCGCCGCTTGTAGCGGATGCTTGACCGTAGCTACCGGGAAATTACGATCGTGTCCCTTTTCGGCGTGTCTGCGTCAAGGTTTCTATTTCGTGACGCGTTTACCCGATGCTCGACGTAAATCGACGCCGAGACTACGACGGTGGTTCACAGACGCGCTAAACACCCGTCGTTAATTATTTAGATATTACGCACGGATTCACGCGGACGAAACTATTCCGAAACCCACAGGCGCTCGTTAGCCGCGGTGGTCTGTACTTATTCAGTTATTACGCATAGGTTAAGATGGGTCTCATCTTTGTCGAGAGTAGAGACGCCTCTAGAAAACCGAGACGCCTCAGATAATACATATACACAAAAATTGGTACTATTAATACGTATATAATAATACATATACACAAAAGTCCGATCACAAACAAATGGCGACGCGTCTGCGGCATGGAAAATTCATTTGTATTTCTTAAAATTCATGTGTATCTCACTGAAAATTGTGTGTATCTCGTAATGTTCTTCACACGCACATACCCGCTTGTTCAGTGGCACGCCACACGCATTGTTCACAACACAAATAACACAGTTCAAATGCATGTATCCACCCGATCGTCATGCGGCAAGAGAAATAGAAGGAACTCACGGTTCACGAAAACGAATACTCGCCCGGTGATGATCTCTTCCATAACAAACTTGGCGATCTCCTCTCTAATATGCTCTAAATTAATCGAATTTCCGGACAAATCGAAATCCTAATACAAAAGAAAGGTAGGCATAAGTGTTTGTTGTACACATGGTCTTTATTGCCAAACAAAGGTAGGCACATGATGGAGCTGCACTTCGAGTTACCTCGTGGCGGTCCGGATGAACTTGTTTCATCGCGGCCGAGAAGTGGTGGGCGTGTACCCACATGTCTTTTCATCGGTTTGCGGCCGCAATCGTAAACATATGAAACACGGTGGTTATTCACCGAATGGAAACACGCACGGTGCGTAACTCCAAGTGAAGCACTACTTCTTGCACATTCTTGTTTGGACCTTGCCTCGAAACATGCTTGTTTGGACCTTGCCGCCCTGGCTGTTGAGGCACGCCTGATTCTCGATAGTTGCACTCGAGAGGCACTCGGACATTCTTGTCATGCGAGCCACTCCCCGCATTCTCGGCCCCCCCAGTCCGTGAGGCACTCTCGGTCATCCTTGCCTTGAGAGGAGCCGGTTTCCACATCGTTAGCCGATGCACTCGCAAGGCACTCGACCGTCATTGGCATGCGGCGAAGTCGCCGCATTCCCATCCATTGCGGCCGAGAAGGACTCGATCATTGCCGTCATTCCCATTTAAGCTATGTGTCATACGATCCTTTAGATTGACTTTCATTGAGGCGCGTAAGTAGGCACGGAGGTTTTGGGGCGGTAAAGAAGAGAGCTTTAGGAATGCTACAAAGAAGACGGGCTCTACTCCACTAGATCGTCTTACACATAGCCTGTCCAAGAGCCTTAATCTCACTTTGTCGGCGGATCCATGTGTAGCCTCAAAACCGGGAGTTACATGATCAATAGAAACAATAGAATGTCCATCCAAAGATTGGTTGACCTTTAAGATGTAGTTGATTCGGGTATACCATTCCCCTTGCTACCTCAACCGGATAACCTCGAGTCTTCACCGCAAGGGTACATGGTGCCGGCGTGGAAAGTATCTCAATCAGTAGCATCCGCCCGAATCGGCTTCTCGCGTGCAACTCGCTCTTCACACCACCTACACGGCTAGGGGTGTTGGCGTGCGATGAACCATGTCCTCCCCGATTCCAACGCCGCCACCTTAGGCGTGAGCTCATCGAGTTGAGGTCCAAACTCTTCTCTATATGCTTCGCCAACGCACACAGGGACTTCCTCTTTACGTACATGTCGGCGCAAGCCGCCAAAAACTTCCAACCAGCCATACTAGACATACCACGCGCACGCCCCTGCGCTCTCTGGGTGCCCGGGACCTCTGTGAGCATATCTCTTTCCCTTACACCGGTGCCCTCGGAAGAAGCACGGGCGGTCTTCTCTAAAACCTTCTCGATAAAGACCGAGACTCTTCACCGACCAAACAATTGCAACCTTATTACGACACCAGGGCGCACCGTGCACGCAAAAAAAATGCCGCGTGGTTCACTTTGGAAATTCATGCCAAGGATTCTTGATGCTATTGTGGAGTAAGTAAGTATCCTCCTTCTCCCACACTTCGAACTTTGCCTCGTAACCTCCTCGTCCCCCGAGGCGGTGGTCATGCTTGTTCTTCTCCCTAAGCCGCTTGTATCTCTCACTTGTTGCCGGTGCCTCTTTGTTGCTTTTCGCTTCAACAAAAGCTGCCCAATCGTCCTTGGTGATGTATGGGTGCTTCACCGTGGCATCCAACCCCTTCATGATGTAATTCCGCACTAGATTGCTTTTGAAGGTCCTAAAACTTTTGCCTATTGACTGCCACAGCTTCTTACATGCTATGGGCCTTAAGTTGCCTACAAACTCCAATGAATTCCGGACACGATCCTCAAATAAGAATTCCTTTGTTGCGGCGCTTAAGGAAGGGATCTGAATCTGTGAGCAAGGGGACCCTTTCTCTAGCAATCGACACGCAAGTCTCTTCATTCTTAGCATGGCCACCTTCTCGATTGGGAAACCCGTTCGGCTTGAGCGCCGTGACAACTATCTTGCCTTCTCGGCCACCTTGTGTGTGTCCTCGACCCTCCGCTTTCGCACCGGAAAGCCGGATGGCTGCCCCTCTCCAATAAAAAATCCCGAACCCCCCCACATGGTACCATCATCTCTCTCTTGCCCCCCGTGGTACCATCATCTATCTCTTGCTCGTCTCTTCATATGTAGCTCTCCGGCCATCCTCTAGAGAATAAGTTGTTTCGTTGCCGATGATGTTGTAAATGTGCCATCGGACACCTACATCAAACACATTTAGGTTACACGCGAGAAAATCAACAAAGCAAGCACTAAGCAAAAAGCTAACAATAAGTAGGGTTTGTATATCACATAGCTGCAGACTTACCATTTTTCGAGCGTCGTCAACGGCCGGCACACACGACAAAGCTTCACCGGCGGTTTCTAAGGGGCGAGGAAAAGGTACAGTCATTGTTCTATCTTGAGCACGTATATTCATCTCTATAAATAAAATAAGCGGCCGTAGTTGTAGTTTCCTATGACAAAACCACCACGTGATAACAACTTTATAGTAACACTTTCGGTGTCAAGTTCAAGTATCTACAACCGAAAATATCCATGTGAGGATAAAATTATACAGTTCAATTCAAACATATGACTTTTTATGAGGACTAAACAAACCACCGAGGCGGGCAGAAACAAATAAAATGTCGAAAAACCGGAAAGGAAGCCGAAATATGTTGGTCGTAATATGAATGAGACCATCCAACACCTTTTCCTAGATTGTCTCAGTATTCAAAAACGGTATGGAGGATCATCTTTTATGCTACTTGGCCTAAACCGGCCTAGATCTATATAAGCCATATGTTTGGTACATGGCTTACTAATCGAGAATAAAAGGATTAGAAACTTGATTTGGGTTGGGTTGGCGTCCACAAACTATATCTTTGGGCCATTTGGCCATTGTCGAAATGATATTATCTTTAACAAAATGATAGTTTTCTCGTTGTCGTAGGTTATTTTTAGATGAGCCTATTGGCGCGATGCGAGCCCGCTTGCGGCGTGATGAACAAGACAAGAACACACTCTCGCTAATTAGCGTAAAAACTAGAAGTGATTACTTTGGAGTTTCCCTATAGAGGGTGGAAGCACATTTATCATTTGCTTTAGTTCTCTTTATCCTGCTTTAGAGACTTGTTTTGCTCTACCTTTTTATCCACTACTTATAATAATTGGTCGTGTACATCCTCGGATGTAGAGGCCGGATGTTTTTCTCATCCATTATCTAAAAACAAAAAAAAGCTTTGTCACCCGAACAGATTTAAAAATTTCAGTCACCGAAATTAGCAAGGCCCTAATATTATACAGTTCAATTACAGTAATAGGCGATCTGTGAGGACTACACAATCCGCAGAGGCACAGATCACAAAAATTGCACTCCCTCCGTTTCAAATTGTAAGTCGCTTTGACTTTTTTGTTCGTCCCATTTTGCTATGTATCCGGGCATATTATTGTATCTAGATACATTGCTAAATGGATGTACCGAAAAAAGTCAAAGCGACTTACAAACTAAACGGAGGAAGTAGTTCAGAATAGAGGAATATAAACAAACCGTAGTTTAGCAACAGTTCGTTTAGTTGGAAAAATTTTTGTAAGACAAGATAGTAGTAGTACTACTCGGCCAGCGGTCGGTGTTCTCAAGCTTGTGTATTCATCTATGAAGAAAATAAGCGGCGAGAATTAACACCTTTCCTCACTACCTGGCGAATGAAAAATTCACGACACCGGATGATGCGTTGATGCCTGGAAATCACTAAAGTAGCTACGTCGCTTGAACAGGTTTGAAACTTTCAAATACCTAGAAATTAGGAAGGCCCTAATATTATACAGTTCAATTACAGAATAGGCGATGCGTGAGGACTACACAATCCACGAGGCAATGATCACAAAAAATTGCACTCCCTCCGTTTCCAAATTGTAAAAAATCGCTTTGACTTTTTGGTTCGTCCATTTTGCTATGTATCCAAGCATATTATTGTATCTAGATACATAGCTAAATGGATGTACCAAAAAAAGTCAAATCGACTTACAAACCGAAACGGAGGAAGTAGTTCGAGGAATAGGGAATATAAACAAACCGTAGTTTAGCAACGGTTAGTTTAGTGGGAAAAATTTTTGTAAGACAAGATAGTAGTAGTACTTTCGACAGAAAGCGGTCGGTGTTCTCAAGCTTGTGTGTATTCATCTATGAAGAAAATAAGCGGCCGAATTGACACCTTTCCTCACTACCGGCGAATGAAAAATTCGCGACACATCGGATGATGCGTTGATGCCTCGAAATTATCTGAAGTAGCTACGTCGCTGAACAGATTTGAAACTTTCAGTCACCTAGAAATTAGCAAGGCCCTAATATTATACGAGTTCAATTCAGAATAGGCGAAAAATGCAGTGAGGACTACACAATCCACGAGAGGCACGAGATCACAAAAAATTGCACTCCCTCGTTTCCAAATTGTAAAGTCGCTTTAACTTTTTTGGTTCGGCCCATTTTGCTAAGTATCCAGGCATATTATTGTATCTAGATACATAGCTAAATGGATGTACCAAAAAAGTCAAAGCGACTTACAAGCTGAAACGGAGGAAGTAGTTCGTAAATAGAGGAATATAAACAAACCGTTTAACTTAGCAACAGTTCGTTTAGTGGGAAAATTTTTGTAAGACAAGATAGTAGTAGTACTCGACAGAAAGCGGTCGGTGTTCTCATGCTTGTGTATTCATCTATGAAGAAAATAAGCGGCGAAATTAACACCTTTCCTCACTACCGGAAAAACTATAAAGCAAGATGCAAATGTGTTGGTTGTTGTTGACGGTCACCAACGACATATTTTTTCCGTCAACTTACTACCATAAAGGGAGTAAAACTATACCTTTTTATACTCATATACATTTATTACTAACATATTTCCACTTGTAGTGTTCAAAATGTATTTTGTAGTATTTATAATAAATACAGGTGGAAATACGACCAAAGTACGCCATCCGGGGAAGCGCATTATTGCAAAACACAAGCCTAGGAGCAAATCGACCCAAAACATCAAAATTGGGCCGAGCAAAGCCCGCCCACAACTTTTCAAGATGGGAGGACGCCCACCACCGAGACTCGGGCCAAGCCGAGCCTGGGGGTGCGCGCGCACTTTGGTGTGCGCCAAGCACCCTTCCTAAGGCGGTTTTGGCCCAGCCTCGGGGAGGCGGTTCATTAACCTTCCTTCTGGGGGTTACCGATGTGGGATGGTCGGTTTGGTCTGATTAGGAAGGTGTACCAGGTCGGTTTTGGTGTAAATTAGCACTTAGGCCCCTCCTCCAAGTGTATAAGTAATCCCCCTCTCTTCCTCTCTCAACACACACCACTTGGAGTCCAAAGAACCAAAGATTCTTCCTCTCTCTACCACCTCTAGCTCTCTTTCTTCTTCTACTTCTTCTTCTTCTTCTTCTTAGTTCTTGGTTAGCACTTGGAGTAGAAGAGCTACAAGGAGGCTTGTCTCCTAGAAGAAAGTGCCTTGGTAATATATCTTCTCAATGGAGCATTCTTCTATTTACAAGTCTTATATCTATGTTCTTGGCCTAACTTATGAACTAGAGTATAGTTTTGTTCATGTTCTTGTGTTGGTATATGAACTAGCATATAGTTTACATATCATAATCTTGACATGTTCATATCGGTTCATCATCGATCATCATATGCCTAAACCGATTAGAGGTGGGATATCGGTTCGTTGTTCCTTCGGGTTTGCTCTTGTTCTAGTCCGTCCATTCGACGAGTGGGGATCCTGGGGGACAAGAGTAGTGCTCGATATGCGGGCATGGTGCCCGGTATTACGGCACTGCGAATATGAGAGCATGCCACGGTTGAGGGGGTAGGCGGCTAGGTCGTGACAAGCCTTGACCGTCCCCTTGAAATCCCCCATGTTCGTATGAGCCGTAGGGAGTTCGTAAATGCCTCGGTGGGAAGCGTGACTTCCCGGTGGGGTCTCCCCGGTATCCTAGACCTAACCATGCTTAAATCACGTTTGCATATGATCCCGACTATTCATTTGTATGGCCATGACTAGATACATTAGAATTACTCCCTTAGGTTATTCATTTATTCTTTATCTATTTTCTTTATCCTTTGCTGGTGGATTCTTAAGTGTGTGTTACACTATCCATAAACCGTTATTGCTTACCCCTGTTATGAACAAATTGGTCTAAGCAAACACATGTTCCTCTATTCAGATGCCATGCTAGCCTATTAAACACATGCCTTCCTTTGGGAAAATATAAATAACGATACCCCTCAATACTTTCGGGTGAAATGCTACAATGATAGATCCGCGCGCTATGGATGAAATATCTAAGATGGCAAGATCTATCCCGCTGACGTTCCCGCTCGGATCACCGACATGGTGGTTTCACTTGGGGATGTCGGCGGGCGCATTTCTCGGGCGCCAAGTATCGGGGGATGGGTTTTATACTGCTTTCCAATGATTGCGCTAAGAAATGTCAACAAGCATTTATGGCGCCGTTCTCGGGAAGGCATTGTGAAAAAAAATATATAAATAAACTAGTTGGCTATGAATATGAACGTGTGCGTGGCTACCATTTGCTCATACAAAGGCTAATCTTTTTTATGTTTTCTCCTGTTGTGAATAAAAGCGAGATAGTGTATGTCGGGTTTCCAACTGCCGAAAAACTTCATCTCGATCCGAGAGGCACTCCTAAGGAAGAACAGGTCTCGTGCCACTTCTTCTTCGGCGGAACCCCGGACGGTCCGAGACCGACATCCCTGCACCAACCGAACAACAAGCTATGGCCCGGAAGTCATTTCTAGCGATTTTCTCTACTCCCGCCCGTCACCAACGTGCCCCACCGGGCGGTGGTGAATGTGGCGGACAAGAACTTTGAACCTAGCGCCTTGGGGCTGATCACCATGGTGCGTGCCAGTCCATTCTGTGGACTACCTAGCGAGAAAGCCAACGCTCATCTCCAACACTTCCTTGAGCTATGCGACACGATTGTTATCAAGGACGTCGAACCAGACATTATCAGGCTCCGCCTGTTTCCTTTCTCCCTCGTGGGGAAGGCGAAACAGTGGTTCTACAAGGACAAGGAAGCTGTCAGCACGTGGGCCAAGTGCTCCGCGGCGTTCTGGCTAAGTTCTTCCCCATGGGCAAAACAAATGCCCCGAGGGAAGAATCGCCAATTTCCGGCCGGACATCAATGGAACCCATTCCGGAGGCGTGGGAAAGGCTGCAAGAATACATTCTAGCATGCCCGCACCACGGGATGGAGAACTGGCTGGTGCTCCAGAACTTTACAATGGTCTCACGGCCATATCGAAGGGGCACCTCGACGCCGCTGGCGGGTGGCGCATTCTTATCGCCACCATTGATCGTGCAACAGCCCCGATCGACAAAATGGTGGCAAATCGTAGCCGGGGAGAAGACGAGCCCCTAGCCAAAACACAAAAAGGCATGCATACCGTGAAGGAGGCGGATATGCTTGCTGCAAAAATAGATCTTTTGCCGAAGAAGCCGGGAGGAGCGCGGCACAGACTCTACTACCTAGCAGCGCCCAGTTTACGCCACAGATGTTCACATGACCTGTGAGACATGTGGTGAAGTTGGCCACTCAGGGGATAACTGCCCTGAGACCCGTGAAGAAGCTTCCTTTATCAACAACAAAGAACGGGTGTCGCCAACCTCGGCAAAGGCCGAACAACCAGTCCAGCCACCATTCCAAGGCAACCTGGGGGTACAACTCCAATTATAACCCCGGTCACCGTCATTGAAGGACCTGGTGTTGGGCCAAGCCAAGATCAACGAAAATCTCACCAAAAAGATGAGCCATCAAGATAAAATCCTCAAAGGAGTGAATAACAAGCTAGAAGGGTTGACATCAGCTGTGAAGAATCAACTCAGGCTTCAATAAGATGATAGAAACACACCGCCCGTTTGTCGCCCAAGTACCGGTTAACGACTCGGGTAGGATCCCAAGGCAACCTGAGGTCCCGCATGAGTCAGTTAACATGATATCACTGAGGCTCAGTCAACCCACCGAGCTAGCAAAGATCCTAGTGGACTCGCCGTTTATTGCTAAAAAGGGAGACCCTGGGCGTCCGATCATCAGTTGTGCCATTGGCCCCCACAACTTCGCCAATGTATTTTGTGACTTGGGGGCCAGTATTAACGTGATGTCCAAGGCCACCTTTGACAGAATCCATGGAGGGACACTTGCTCCTGCAAGATTTGTCCTCCAAATGGCAGATCAAACAACACGACGGCCCGAGGGAATTCTCGAAGATATGTTGATTAAAATCCAAGATGAGTACATCCCTGCAGACTTTGTGATCCTAGACATGGGTTCAAAGGAGGATGTGTCTCTCCTCTTGGGGAGACCATTTCTCTATACGGCCAAAGCTGACATCAGTCTGGGGAAGGGCTTCATCATCTTCCATGTTAGAGATAAGGCGGTAAAGTGCCCATTCATCGGGTACAAGCAACAACACACCGGCCATCATCATCATCAAAACCCGGTGAGGAGTGTTGGAGGATCGACCAAAACCCCGGAGTAGGTACTCTCCGCCAAGAAAGGGGGGAGAGTCGACAGTCGACTATAAATAACCTGCCCTAAAAAAATGGGGTATATTTTTTTTTAAAAAAAAAAAATTTTGAAAATTTTTGGAGAAAATCAAGAAAGGGAGAAAACGGCCGAACCAAGCGAGCAAACAACGGTCACGAACTTTTCATGACCGTTGAGCACACCCGCCAAAGCACAACAAAGAAGAGCCTCCTCGGGTGCGCTGCAAGACCCCTGGTGCGCCAAGACCTTTGCCGGGGCGCCTTGGCCCGCCCCTGCACCAACGGCTCCTATCCGTTGTGTGGAGCGGCCCCGGCCGCTAGCTCGGCTATAAATTGCCCGAGCACCGTGTGAGAGCACACACCTCTCATTTTCACTCTTTCTCACTCTCACACCCTCTCCCACTTGCTCTACACTCTATTCTCTCCACCAAAAACATTGTGCCAAGTAAGATCGCGGGTGTGGAAGTTCATACTTTCAACTAACCCTTGCACACCCGAGGTCTTCGCCCAAGTGTTTTTGCAGTAGCCATGAAGAAGGTCAAAGGAGTCTTCTGCGGGTTGAGGCGATCGTCAAGGCAAAGCTCACGGCATACAAGCACAAGCTCCGCCCTCAACTTTGACGATCTTGAAGGCTCCCCCATGCAAGAAGACGCTGCACCCGTCGGGAGGAAGAAGCACAAGCTCCCCCGACAATCGACGAAGCCGACGCGCCATACCTCGACATCCGTGGAGATCGGGAGATGCAAGTATATCTCCTACTCAAGGACCGTGTGTTCCAGCACACGCCCGGACTCGACCCCGCGCTCCTCGAACAAACAGGTATGTACGATGAATTCCCTATCCTTTGGAGAGCAGTCGGGTGGCAGGATATTCCCCCTCTCGAGGAGGAAGGTTCTCGCCTCCTGACAATCCAGTTCTTATGCAGACTAGTAGAGGACCAGCTAGGAATTGCTTTCCGCCTCTTTGGTAAACCTTATCATGTTACGTGGGTGGATCTAGCTCATCACCGGGGTTTCAGCTATAGATGTGCACTAGACATAGATGCTTTGCTCTTCCCGGCTTTGTTAGGAATCACTTTTGGGAGGAGATATCCGGTGCTCATGAGGCCGGTGCTTTCAAACCTTGCCACTCACGCATCCAAAGACCCATCACTTTGATATATCCATCGCTGGATCTCGCTGACCTTGTTTCCTAGGCACGGGGTTAGATGGGTGAATGAAATCGAACTGAAATTACTCTATGCTATTGTCCACAAGGTGAAAGTAGCTCCCGTGATAGAGATGTGCGTGAACTTTTACATATTATCACAAAAAGTTGTTGTTCCCTGCCACCCGCACATCCCTTATCACACGCTTGGCTTCGCGATGGGAGCTTTGGATGATCGCAGATAGAGTACATTTCCTCACCCAGGAGTATTGGATCATGCTATGCGCAGCCTTGTGCGGGGCCATTTAATTAAGATTTTACCATCCGGGCGAGCTTGGTCATCTTTTCCCTCGCTATGCAACTATAGTTCGGTTACCTAACCCGGACTTACGGTTGTATAAAAACCGTGCACTAACATTTGAGCTCGAGATCTGGCGATAGCTTGCGCAGAAAGATACCCCTATCGGGTTCCACACGCAAAGGTCAAGAGACCTGAGGTTGGATCCTCTTCCCATGAGCCCTACTTCACGCCACGCCCACGCCCACGCCCTACACCGATGTTCCAAGCAAAGATGGCCTTATCCTATGGGGACCCCAGGGTAATACCCGGTATGATCCTAGGTGGGAGCTGCCGCCTCGCACACCGGTACCACCGTGAGTGGCCTCAAGGAGATACAAAGATGGGAGGGCCAACAGATTTGACGTTGACGACACTCCGACGATATGCCCCCCGCCCGGCCAGACAGACAACCACCACAAGGGGTGGAGGCTATTGGTATCCAGCTGCAAAGACTCGACGTCCAAGACTAGGAACATTGAGCACACACTCAATACCCATGTGCAAAACACTAGACAAAGGGCGGCCAGAACCGGGAGCGGCCAGAGTCGCAGAGATGGACCCAATTGAGTCCAACATGGCTACCGCAACGCACGCTGAGGAAGCATTCTCGAGGCACCAAGGCTTCGATCCCAACCGTAGGCCTCCGTGATAGCTTGGGGAGAACCCCCCGACGTAACGGTGCATTGCATATTTACTTTCATCAAATTTTATTTTATTTTCAAAGATGTTTAAATTTCAGCAATCTTGCATCGAAAAAAAAAATGAAAAATGACTAAAAAATTCAAAAATAGAATAAGTAGCTCTTCTATGTGCCTTAATGCTTATATATATGAGCTATGAAAATGTTTAGTCTTAGTCCCTTGTTGAAATGATGAATAGTTGTTACTGTCTTATGTTTCGCTTTGTGCCTAGTTTATAATTCGAATTTCTCTAAAGTTTGGGTTTAGTGGCTAAGTCTAAAAACTCATCCCTAAAAACCTGATTCATGTGGGTTGCATAAGCTCTATCTAGTCTAAGTTGTTGCCAAGTATGATATGGTACAAATCGATTTACTATGATTTCGTCCAAAAAGAGAAACTTGACATCCGGGAATCTACTTTGAAAGAAAAGAGAAATGATATGGGCTATGCTAAAAAAAAAAGAAAAGAGATGAAAAATGGACATGTGTCCGAGGGCGAGTAGAGCCCACATCTCCAAAAAAAAAAAAGAGAAGAGAAAAAGAAAGAGAGGAAATAAAAGACAAAAGTCTAGGGCGAGTAGAGCCCACCTCTCCAAAAAAAAAAATATATATACATAGCAATAAAGCCCATACTTTCTGGAAAAAAAATATATAGAACTTAAATAAATAAATCCCGGATGAGAAAGTTGATCAAAAGGATGAATGAAAAGTATTTACATTATAACCGTTCTATCCGCAACCGCCCAAGACATTGAGAAAAGCTAAAAAGCCCCGCTACGATGAAAGGTAATAAAGGGTGAGAAAAAGATGTGTCATTTTATTCAAACTCTAGAAGAAAATCTTATTATAACCCCGGCACTTGAAAAACATAATCGGCATAGTAGCAACTCCCGATCAACAACCAAGTACTTATCTTTTGCTCGAGGACGCGCAAAGGGTAAGCTTGGGGAGTTTGTTGACGGTCACCAACGACATATTTTTCCCGTCAACTTACTACCATAAAGGAGTAAAACTATACCTTTTATACTCATATACATTTATTACTAACATATTTCCACTTGTAGTGTTCAAAATGTGTTTTGTAGTATTTATAATAAATACGGTGGAAATACGACCAAAAGTACGCCATCCGTAAGCGCATTATTGCAAAACACAAGCCCAGAGCAAATCGATCCAAAACATCAAAATTGGGCCGAGCAAAGCCCGACCCACAACTTTTCAAGACGAAGGACGCCACCCACCGAGACTCGGGCCAAGCCGAGCCTGGGGGTGTGCGCGCAAGACTTTTGTCTTGGCCGCACCCCTCCCCGAAGGTTCGTTTCGCCCAAATTTCTGAAATGGTCCTAATGGCTAGAGGGGGTGAATAGCCTATTAAAAATTCTCGCAACAACACTAAGCAAGGTGGTTAGTAAATAAGATGGCGAACCTATTAAGCAATGCTACAAGCTATCTATGCAAGCCACAAGTCAATTCTATAGTCTCTAATCCACATAAAGACTATGTCGCTAGTTTACTCCTAGGTGAACAAGCAAGTCTAACTAGTTTACCAACTAGGGGCTAACAAGACTAAACAACCTAGCACACTACTCAAGCTAAACTAGAGAATGTAAAGCAAAGAGGCTAGAATACAATACCACCGGTGTAGTGTCGAGGTTTGTAGCCAATCACCGCGTGATCACCAAGAAATCTCCAACAAGCAAGAAACAAGTGACACGATGATTTTACCGAGGTTCACGTGCTTGCTTGCAAGACGCTAAGTCCTCGTTGTGGCGACACACTCACTTGACGTGTGCTAAGCAATGGCCGGTGCCAAAACCCCTATGGGCTCAAGCAAACGATCACAAGAGAGGGTCCAACAAGCCACGAGCAATCCACTAGTGCTCCTTTTCGCGAATCTCCCGGGGGTAAGGAACGACCCCTCACAATCACCACCAATTGTGGCCTCAAACAAGCTCCACTTGAGCTCAACACCGCCTCTTGCTCCAAGCCGCTAGGGAACCGGAAAAATTCCCAAGAAAATAAGAATCCCGCGGCTTCTCCAAGGATGAAGTGCCTCTAGATGCAACCGATGATGCAATGCACTTCTATCACTCTCAATCTCACCAAGAATCCGAGTTAGTGGTGAAGAGATGAGTGGAGAGTAGTCTCAAATGCTCACAAGCAAGTTAGAGTGTTCAAATGTGCAAGAGAGAGCTCCATGAACCAGCCAAATAGGTATATATAGAGCACCCCTCGAAATAGAGCCGTTGCTCTAAAAATTTGCTCTTTCAGGTGATGGCCGACGCCTTGACCGAACCACCACGGGGTCCTGGCCGCGAGTCCTGTCCACGGCCCGTCGATCAACAGCACAAGCTTCGGGCCCACAACCGGCACCCTCCTTCATGCGTCCTGGCCGTGGAGTCCGGCGACCACCGGAAGCTTCCTGGCCCCGCGTCCCGATCCTGCGTCCCGCCAAAACCGGCCTGCGGGGCTCTCTGCGCCAGACGCACCCACCGAGCCACCGCGTCGCGTCCGTCACTTTGCCGAAGTCCGGTCACCATGACAGAAGCTGCACCTTCTTCTTTTTTCTTTGCTCTTTGCTTCAAACTTGCTTCGCCTCTTGTCATGGGTTGCCAACACGTTCAAGATGACCACATTATCACCAATGTTAGCACGTCGAGATGTTAGGCAAGATCAAAGTTAGTGCTCTCATGTCCTAAATGCAAAATGCAAGTCAATTGGACCTAGAAGCACTTCATGCAAGGATTGTCGCGGCATCCCTCGTGATAGTCGGCTATCTATCCTATAATGTGATCACACGCTCTATCGTGTCTCCTCTCAAGCCGATCACCGAGCTTGACGATACATCAAGTCCACCCACATGGTCCATATTCATGATCATCATGCTCCTTGTCATCCATCTAATCCTTTCTTAAAGTCATCACTTAGAGCAAAGGATTAGTCCACAAGTGTGTCATCAATTTCTAAAACCAAACATGAGATTTCAATCTCCCCTTTTTGGTAATTCATGACAACCAAACTCACAAAGAATTGGAATAAAATTCAATTGAACTTGAATTGCTTGCCCATAGAGATTTGATCATGAATCAAGAGATGGATAATCATTTCAAGGTTCGGTTTTGGTAGTAGTAGCTCCCCTACATATGTGCTTCCATGTGTTTGGATCAAGTTGGCACATATGTGAAGATAGAAACCTTGGGGAGAGATACTAATACCAAAAAGAGATGCTAAGGTTCTAGAATTTGGACCTTTGAAGCGTGAAACCATCGGAGTCCTTAGCATCATGTATCTAGACATTCATCAAAAACTCAACATACCCCATGAGATCAACATTATAGGCTAAAATGTGAGCTTTGTCTAGATACATCCTATGCATGCTAGTTGGTCAATACACCAATCAATTTTCAAAACTAGCATACACCAAGCAATCATGTATATTGAATTTAGATCGCCAATGCAACATCACATTATGATCATGCACATACAAATGCACAAATAGTCTATGAGTTTGCTCCCCCTATTTGTGTGATCCTTTCCAACATCTTTGTGACTTATTTCTCTCCCTTTGTCAACAATCACCAAAAAGGTGTAAATGAGAGAAATCAAGTCAATCAAAGTATCACATGTGGTCTCATCTAGATTACTTGCCTTTCCATGTATTCATGTTTGAACCAAGGACAAGCTTTTTCACACCTCATATGCATAAGGGTTATCTTGCACCATGTTAGAATACACATCAATAGCGCATTATCTAGAGTTGACACTAGGATTGCAAGCACATAAACATGTCATATGCCACCACTAGTTCATAGAACCATTCAAAGCTATAGTGGTGCCACACATACATTGAAAACATTTTATTTTCCATGAATGAGCCTATTAAGCATGCATGATGGCTAGATGCACTAACAAGTCCTTAGCTATATATGAATGCCATGACAAAACAACAACTTACCTTGGGGTTTGTCGAAGGAGAGGCATGTCATATAAGTGGGGTGCATCAACTCAAGTTGGAGAAGTCAATAATGTTCAATTCTCCCTTTAGCATGCAAAACCTTTTCTCATCAAGTGGTTTGGTGAATATGTCGGCTAGTTGATCTTCGGTGCCAATGCCCATGATACAAATGTCACCCTTTTGTTGATGATCTCTTATGAAGTGGTGTCTTATATCAATGTGCTTTGTTCTTGGATGTTGAACCGGATTTTGGGTCATCTTCCTTGCACTTTTATTGTCACAAAATAATGGGACTTTGTCAAATTGGAATCCAAAATCCTTCAATGTTGACCTCATCCAAAGCAATTGAGTGCAACAACTTCCCGCACTAATGTATTCGGCTTCGGTTGAAAGAGCAACACTATTTTGCTTCTTTAAAGACCATGATACTAGTGACCTTCCAAGGAATTGACATGTGCCACTTGTACTCATTCTATTGATCTTGCACCCTCCATAGTCGGAATCCGAATATCCAATCAAATCAAACTTGGATCCCTTTGGATACCATAGTCCAACATCTTGTGTGCCCTTCAAGTACCTCACAATTCTCTTTGTTGCCTTGAGGTAACTTTCTCTTGGATCGGATTGATATCTAGCACACATGCCCACACTAAATGCTATGTCCGGTCTTGATGCGGTTGCATAGAGCAAACTACCAATCGTGGACCTATACTTCTTTTGCTCAACCATGTTGCCACTTGGATCGGGGTCTAGGCTTCCATTGTTTGCCATAGGTGTGGACATTGACTTGGCATCTTGTAGATCAAACTTCTTGATCATGTCTTTGATGTACTTGTCTTGACTAATGAATGTGCCATTCTTCAATTGCTTGATTTGAAGTCCAAGAAAGAATGTGAGCTCTTCAAGCATTGACATCTCAAACTCATTGGCCATCATCTTTGCAAACTCTTCACAAAATTCTTAATTGGTTGACCCAAAGATAATGTCATCAACATATATTTGCAACACAAACAAGTCTTTGCCAATCTTCTTGGTGAAGAGAGTGGTGTCCACTTTGTCCATCTTGAACCCTTTAGAGAGGAGAAAATCTCTCAACCTCTCATACCATGCTTTTGGTGCTTGCTTCAAGCCATACAAAGCCTTCTTCAACTTGTAGACATGGTTGGGATACTTTTCATCTTCAAATCCCAGGGGTTGTTCAACATACACCAACTCATTGATAAAGCCATTCAAAAATGCACTTTTCACATCTATTTGATAGAGCTTGATGTCATGAGCACATGCATAGGCAAGCAAGATTCTAATTGCTTCAAGTCTAGCAACCGGTGCATAGGTCTCTCCAAAGTCAAGACCCTCTACTTGAGTGTACCCTTGAGCTACTAGCCTTGTCTTGTTTCTAACCATAATTCCATCTTGATCTTGCTTGTTCTAGAAGACCCACTTGGTTCCTATCACATTGTAGTCCTTTGGCCTTTCCACCAATTCCCATACATCATTTTTTCTTGAAGTTGTTCAACTCTTCATGCATGGCATTGATCAATCTTTCTTCTTGAGTGCATTTTCAATGTTCTCCGGTTCTTCTTGTGCTATAAAGGCATGGTGAGCACAAAAAGATGCTAGTCTTCTTCTAGTAACCACTCCACTATTGATATCACCAACAATTTGATCAATTGGGTGATTCCTTGCAATGTTGGATGGTTGCATCACTTGCACTTGATGACTAGGATGAGGAGTTGGACTAGCTTGTTGCTCTTGATCTTGATCTTCATCTTGAGTGCCGCTAGTGCTAGCTTCATTTGCACCAATATGAACTGAAGTTGTAGGCAATGGAGTATCTTCATCATCATCAACTTATCTTGGCCGAATATCACCAATATCCATGTTTCTCATGGCATTCTCCAAGTTGGAACCACTCACATCATCATGATTTTCAACTTCATTGTGAGAACCTTGGGTTTCATCAAATTCAACATCATGAACTTCTTCAAGCTTGCCACTACCCAAGTTCCAAACTCTATATGCTTTGCTTGTGGTTGAATATCCAACTAGGAAACCTTCATCACACTTCTTGTCAAACTTGCCCAATCTTGTGCCTTTCTTGAGAATATAGCATTTGCATCCAAAGACTCTAAAATAACCAATATTGGGCTTCCTTCCATTGAGCAACTCATATGGTGTCTTGCCAAGCATCCCATGACAATAGAGACGGTTGCTACAATAGCAAGTCGTGTTGATTGCTTCGGCCTAAAAGGAATGGCTAACATTGTACTCACTAAGCATTGATCTTGCCATTTCAATCAAGGTTCTATTCTTCCTCTCAACTACACCATTGAATTGAGGAGTGTAGGTTGGTGAGAATTGATGTCCAATTCCAAACTCATCACACAACTCTTCAATTCTTGTGTTCTTGAATTCACTTCCATTGTCACTCCTAATCTTCTTGATGGATGTCTCAAACTCATTTTGAACCCTCTTGACAAATGTCTTGAAAAGCTCAAACACATCATTCTTGTCATGCAAGAAGAACACCCATGTGTATCTAGTGTAGTCATCAACTATGACAAAACCATACTTGTTGCCACTAATGCTTGAGTATGATGTTGGCCCAAACAAGTCCATGTGTAGCAACTCAAATGCCTTGCTTGTACTCATTATGCTCTTGGTTGGATGTGCATTGCCATGTTGCTTGCCGGCTTGACATGCTCCACAAGGTTTGTCCTTCTCAAACTTCACATCATCCAAGTCTCTAACCAAGTCATGCTTCATCAACTTGTTCAATTGCTTCATTCCAACATGACCAAGCCTTCTATGCCACAACCACCCTTTCCTAGCCTTTGAGAGTAAACATGTTGTCAACTTGGCTTCTTTTGAGTTGAAATCAACAAGGTAGAGATCACCATATCTAAATCCCTTAAAGATCATGTTTGCACCATCACCACTAACCACTTCAACTTCTTGACTTGTGAATATGCACTTGTAGCCATGGTCACAAAGTTGAGAAACCGACAAGAGATTGTAATCAAGATGATCAACTAGCAACACTTTTGACAAGCTTTTCTCTTGAGTGATAGCAATCTTGCCTATCCCCAACACATTGCCTTTCTTGTCATTGCCAAATGTGATTGACTCATACTCATCAATGCCCTTGATGCTAATTGACTTGAACATATTAGAGTCCCCGGTCATGTGTTGAGTGCACCCACTATCCATTATCCAATGCTCTCCTCCGGCACGCTAATTGACCTACAAAATAAGATCAATTCTTCTTAGGTACCCAATGTTACTTGGGTCCTTCAAGGTTAGTCACCAAGGCCTTTGGTACCCAAATAGCTTTCTTCTTTGAGCCCATCCATGGTGTACCAATGTACCTAGCACGAACACCATTGTTCTTCTTCACAAGCATATATGAGTTATCAAGCTTGATGGAAGAAACATTGGTCCTCTTGTTCATGCACTTGTGCTCTAAGTGACCAACTTGCTTGCAAGCTTTGCAATAGCTACCATTGCTCTTCACAAAATGAGTCTTGTGAGTCACATAGACGGCCTTGCCTTTCTTGGGGATATAGCCTAAGCCCTCCTTGTATAAGGATGCCCTTTGGCTACCCAAGCACATAAGCAAGCGGTCCTCACCACCATAAGCCTTAGCCAAGGTGTGATTGAGCTCCTTCACTTCCCTTTTTAAACAAGCATTCTCATGAATAAGCATAGGGTTGTCATTATCCTCACTAGAGATGGATGTGCTAGTGATAGAGCTAGTGGAGGTCTCACACTTGGGGGTTGATTCATCAACTAGAATGTCACACATGATGCTTGCGTTGGATGTATCAACATTTTCAACCACTAAGCACAACGTGTGCTCATCAAGTAGAGAGGAATGAGCTTTCTCTAACTTAGAATGAGATTTCTCAAGCTTCTTATGGTCTACCTTTAGACACTCATAAGTTGCCCGAAGCTCATCAAGTTCTTGCTTAAGGCTCTTTGTTTCCTTATGCAAGCCCTTGCATTCCTTCCTACTTTGTTTGAACATGACAACGCATTCATCAAATATTCTTTGCAACTCCTCCCTAGATTGAGTTGGCTCCTCATCATCACTATCACTATCACTATCATCATCATCATCTTTAGTGATAGATTGTACCTTAGTGGCCTTAGCCATGAAGCACGAAGAGGGAGTGTCGAAGAGGGAGATCTTGTCATGCATGGCAAGGTGAGCTTGTGAGCTTGTCCCTTCTTCTCCTCTTCTTCATCACTTGAAGAGGATGAGCCATCACTATCCCACATAGCCACATGTGACTCATTCTTCTTCTTGGGCTTCTTCTCCTTCTCATTCTTGGCATCATTCTTCTTTCTTGCTTTCTTTATGCCCTTCTCATCATCACTCTCATATGGGCATTCGGCAATCAAGTGACAATCATCATGACACCGAAAAACACGTCATGTTGCCTTCATTCTTGCCATCCTTGGTCTTCTTCTTGGATGATTGCTTCTTCTTGCTCTTGGAGATATAATTCTTCTTCATAAATTTTCCCAATCTCCTCACAAAGAGAGCCATTTGCTCATCCACTTCACTTCCACTAGTAGAGGTGCCATCCTCTTCATCGCTTGATTCTTCCTTCTTCTTCTTGCCCTTGGATGATGAGCTAGCCTTGAGTGCCAAGCTCTTCTTGTCCTCTTTCTTCTCTTCATCCTTGACCTTCTTGTTTGCCTTGTTGATGAGCTCTTGCTTTTTCTTATCATCTCTATAGGAGTCATCGGTCATGACCTCATCAAGCAATTGGTTTGGGGTCAAATCCTTCAAGTTTGTCCTCACAAGCACCGTGATGAACATCCCAAACCTCTCCTCCCAAACACCTCAAGAACTTCATGTTGAAGGTCTTGTCCTTGATGTCTTCACCAAGCGCATTGAGATCGTTCACCAACACTTGCATGCGGTGGAACATCTCTGGCACGCTCTCATCTTCTTCCATCTTGAAGCTATTGAATTGCTCAAGCTTGATGTAGGCCTTTGCTTGCTTGACGCCTTCGGTGCCCTCATAGCACTCTTCTAGCTTCTTCCATATCTCATGAGCAATTGTGAATGACTTGACTTGCTCAAACACTCTATCGTTGAATGCTTCATGGAATGCACTCACGGCAAGATCATTTGCATAGATCTTCTTATCTTCGGCCGTGGTTGGCTCATTTGGTTTTGCCACCTCAAACTTGTTCTCGGTCACAACCCACACTTCTCTATTGAATGACTTGAGGTGTGCGGTCATCTTCACCTTCTAATAGGCAAAGTTGGTGCCATCGAAAGGTGGCGCCTTCTTGGTGTTGTTGACATGGAAATTCATTGCCATTTTGTCACCGTAGGATGTTAAGCCACTCAAATAACGGTGCCTCGCTCCGATACCACTTGAAATGTCCTAATGGCTAGAGGGGGGGTGAATAGCCTATTAAAAATTCTCGCAACAACACTAAGCAAGGTGGTTAGTAAATAAGATGGCGAAGCTATTAAGCACTGCTACAAGCTATCGATGCAAGCCACAAGTCAATTCTATAGTCTCTAATCCACACAAAGACTATGTCGCTAGTTTACTCCTAGGTGAACAAGCAAGTCTAACTAGTTTACCAACTAGGGGCTAACAAGACTAAACAACCTAGCACACTACTCAAGCTAAACTAGAGAATGTAAAGCAAAGAGGCTAGAATACAATACCACCGGTGTAGTGTCGAGGTTGTAGCCAATCACCGTGATCACCAAGAAATCTCCAACGAGCAAGAAACAAGTGACACGATGATTTTTACCGAGGTTCACGTGCTTGCCGGACGCTTAAGTCCTCGTTGTGGCAACACACTCACTTGACGTGTGCTAAACTTAATGGCCGGTGCCAAAACCCCTATGGGCGCTCAAGCAAACGATCACAAGAGAGGGTCCAACAAGCCACGAGCAATCCACTAGTGCTCCTTTCGCGAATCTCCCGCGGGGTAAGGAACGACCCCTCACAATCACCACCGGTGTGGCCTCAAACAAGCTCCACTTGAGCTCAACACCGCCTCTTGCTCCAAGCCGCTAGGGAACCGGGCAAATTCCCAAGAAAACAAGAATCTCGCGGCTTCTCCAAGGATGAAGTGCCTCTAGATGCAACCGATGATGCAATGCACTTCTATCACTCTCAATCTCACCAAGAATCTGAGTTAGTGGTGAAGAGATGAGTGGAGAGTAGTCTCAAATGCTCACAAGCAAGTTAGAGTGTTCAAATGTGCAAGAGAGAGCTCCATGAACCAAATAAATAGGTATATATAGAGCACCCCTCGAAATAGAGCCGTTGCTCTAAAAAATTTGTTTTCGGGATGACCGGGACGCGACCGACGGAACCACCCGGGGCTGGTCCGTCGCGAGTCGATCCACGGCCCCGGTCACAAATGACAAGCTTCGAGCCCACAAATGGCACTCTCCTTCATGCGTCCGGTCGGAGTCCTACGACCAACGGAAGCTTCGGTCCTCAAGGCCCGATCCCTCGCGTCCGGCCAAAATCGGCTGCGGGGGCTCTCTCGCCAGACGCACCCACCGGAGCCACCGGTGCGTCGCGTCCGGTCACTTTGCCGAAGCGTCCGGCCACCCCGACACAACCTGCACCTTCTTCTTTTTCTTTGCTCTTTGCTTCAAACTTGCTTCGCCTCTTGCCATGGGTTGCCAACACGTTCAAGATGACCACGTTATCACCAATGTTAGCACGTCAAGATGTTAGGCAAGATCGAAGTTAGTGCTCTCATGTCCTAAATGCAAAATGCAAGTCAATTGGACCTAGAAGTACTTCGTGCAAGGATTGTCGCGGCATCCCCTCTTGATAGTCGGCTATCTATCCTATAATGTGATCACGTGCTCTATCATGTCTTGATCACCGAAAGGAAAAACCCTATCAAGTAAACCTTTGCCTTGATCTCCCGGGTTCCTTCAAGCCGATCAACGAAGCTTGACGATCCATCAAGTCCACCGACATGGTCCATGTTCAGCTCCTTGTCATCCATCTAATCCTTTCTTAAAGTCATCACTTAGAGCAAAGGATTAGTCCACAAGTGCGTCATCAATTTCCAAAACCAAACATGAGATTTCACTCGGGGAGGCGGTTCATTAACCTTCCTTCTAGGGGTTACCGACGTGGGATGGTCGGTTTGGTCTAATTAGGAAGGTGTACCAGGTCGGTTTTGGTGTAAATTAGCACTTAGGCCCCTCCTCCAAGTGTATAAGTAGTCTCCCTCTCTTCCTCTCTCAACACACACCACTTAGAGTCCAAAGAACCAAAGATTCTTCCTCTCTCTACCACCTCTACCTCTCTTTCTTCTTCTACTTCTTCTTCTTCTTCTTAGTTCTTGGTTAGCACTTGGAGTAGAAGAGCTACAAGGAGGGCTTGTCTCCTAGAAGAAAGTGCCTTGGTAATATATCTTCTCAATGGAGCATTCTTCTATTTACAAGTCTTATATCTATGTTCTTGGCCTAACTTATGAACTAGAGTATAATTTTGTTCATGTTCTTGTGTTGGTATATGAACTAGCATATAGTTTACATATCATAATCTTGACATGTTCATATCAGTTCATCATCGATCATCATATGCCTAAACTGATTAGAGGTGGGATATCGGTTCGTTGTTCCTTCGGGTTTGCTCTTGTTCTAGTCCGTCCATTCGACGAGTGGGGATCCTGGGGGGACAAGAGTAGTGCTCTGATATGCGGGCATGGTGCCCGGGTATTACGACACTGTCACACCCATTTTTAAGAACAAAAGTGGATGCATGAATATCTTATGTGCGCCCAGGAATGTCACACACATAAGCTGACAAATGTATAAAAAATATCATCGCTGTGCTTATTACATAGAGAATAAATATTCATTACAAGTCTCAAAAATAATAGAAGCAACTAAGATGACTCTCGCGCAGAAGCTCCACCACAGGGACTGGTTGACTGGTTGACTCCAAGCCTAATACTCTTTACGATAGTCCTCAATGTAGTCATCATTCCAGCCTTGATCTATTGATTTGATATAGCAAGGGTAAGTACAAACGTACTTAGCAAGAATAGCAAGGCACTTACATACCCATGAACCATGATCATTATAACATAAGTAATGTAAAGCATAAAACGATTAACATGAATGAATAATACACACAAGTCATCATCCTTAATGCCATGGTTCCAGGGCCGCCCGTGACCTTGGGCAAGGCTAATATACGAGTTTTACTCTGCGCAGAGGTGTACACTTTCACTATGAGTCGTGGTTCCCAAATGCAAGGGCGGATCAAACCCAAACACCAAGAACCACTATGAAGCCCTCAAAGGTTCTTCTAACAAGCTAGGGCGCTAATTCGTCAGACATAGGACCCACCCTTCCTATGTGGCACATAACTCGCAGCCTATACTCACATATTACGGGATAGGGGGCATACTATATCCAATTCTGCACTTGCCAACTTGCTAGAGGAATGATCTCTAAGGAACTAAAGTCAGAGCCATATAACCCCCATAGTTGTACTGTAATACCCGGATTCGCTAAACCAGACAAATCCCCATGTTACTAACAATCATCTTAACGTTTATGGCATAAACATCAATTAAGTCATATGATCATGTTATAAAGTAAGCAATTCCCAAGCTATACTTGCCTTGGCTATCAAACTCCTGCTGGTACTGCTGGTCTTGCTCGTAGAAACCTTCTTGATCATCCACGAATTGCTCACCGGCTAATCTCGATCATCAAGCATCAACACGCAATCATTCGAGCAATCATACACGAAGCAAACAAAGGGCTATAGTTAGAACAGTACACCAACAGCAAGAAAACAGTATAAAAGGTTTATAAAACAAATTTACACATCGCTACGATCACATCGACGTAAAGATCACCGAAATCGGACTTAAAACGGTGAAGATATGCAATTTACAAGATTTACATGAGATAAATAATAAACTAAATATGACCAATAAATTTAAAAGTTTGAAACCTACTGAACAGTGGCATAAACACCTAGATTACGGAATTACGAATCCAACGCAATTTGAACGGTTCGATTTGGATTTAAAATGAAGAAGTTATAAACATTTGAATAGAGTGGCAATTCTGTAATTAGACAGAACTCGATTTCGGAATAAAAACAAATGAAATTCCTTTTATAAATCGGGCCAGGGACCTGAACGCAATTATCCATAGATTCGAGGGACTCTTAAACAAAAGAGCCGACGAAGGGGTACGGGATAATACTGGACGCCGGATTAGAGATCAACGGTCCAGATCAGATCGGCGAGGGCAACAGAAGAGGCTCGCCGGGGAAGAACCTTCCGCGGCGGCGGCCATGGCCGGCGGCGAGGGTAGCTCGCCGGCGAAGGTGAACCGGGCGATTCTGGCCACCAAATCGGACGCGGCCGGTACCAAATCAAAGAGGAGGAAACGGGGGTTTCACCTACGGCAAAATCGAGGGCGAACACGGCTCACGGACGGCGTGCGACCGAGGATGGCGGACGGCGGCGACCTGCATAGTACGGCGTCGCGGTTAGAGCAAAATCGACCCAAAACAACGGCATGGTCGAGTTCGAGAGATCAAGGACGAGCGATTCCTCCAACTTACAGAGAGAAGGAGGCGTCGGCTGCGGCGAATTTGAGCTCTAGCGGCGGCGCTCCAATGGCGGCTCCGGCCTAGGGTTCTCGATGACGGCTGCTTGGAATGCGATGGGGAAAAGGAGATTCGAGTGCGCGAGTTGCAAAAGAGAGACACGGAGCTCTCTGCACGGCTTAAGAAGACGCGGCGGGCGCGGAATCAAGGAGGGGCGGTGAAGATGGAAACCGACGCGGCATCAACGGAGTCTGTCCGTGCGTCGTTTCGAACGCGAGGAAGGTGAAGCGAAGCACGTGCTCAGCGCGTGCGCTCGCTGGAGCTGAGTGTGGCCGAACTGGGCCAGGCTGCTGGCGGCCCAAGAGGAAAGGAGGGAGCGGGCCAAACGAATGGCCACTCGGGCCAAGGCAAAAGGGTGTCCACTCCAGGCCGAATCAGGGTAGCAGGCCAGGCCAGAAACAAAGGAAGAAGGCCACCTCGGGCTGGATTCCAGAAAGAGAGAAAGAAAGGAAAAAGAATGCCTTTTCTTTTAATTTGAACAGCTTTCAAATAGGATTTCAAATAGATTTCGAAACCCTTTTCAATTCAAACCAAAATCAGACATCACAATAAAAAAATGCACCAGCATGCATGCATCAAGATGTTTCTAGGCCTTATATTATATTTTATTTCATAAAAATTTGTTATTACTATATTCAATGCATCACAAAATTGCATAAATAAATCAAATTGTCTATTTTAAAAAGATGCAAAATTTCGGGTGTTACAGACACCTGCGAATATGAGAGCATGCCACGATTGAGGGGGTAGGCGGCTGGGTCGTGACAAGCCTTGACCGTCCCCTTGAAATCCCCCCACGTTCGTATGAGCCGTAGGAGTTCGTAAATGCCTCTGGGGGGAAGCGTACTTCCCGGTGGGGTCTCCCCGGTATCCTAGACCTAACCATGCTTAAATCACGTTTGCATATGATCCCGACTATTCATTTGTATGGCCATGACTAGATACATTAGAATTACTCCTTTAGGTTATTCATTTATTCTTTATCTATTTTCTTTATCCTTTGCTTTGGTGGATTCTTAAGTGTGTGTCACACTATCCATAAATCCGTTATTGCTTACCCCCTCGTTATGAACAAATTGGTCTAAGCAAACACATGTTCCTCTATTCAGATGCCATGCTAGCCCATTAAACACATGCCTTCCTTTGGGAAAATATAAATAACGATACCCCGAATACTTTCGAGTGAAATGCTACAATGATAGATCCGCGGCGCTATGCGGATGAAATATCTAAGATGGCAAGATCTATCCCGTTGACGTTCCCGCTCGGATCACCGACATGGTGGTTTCACTTGGGGATGTCGGGCGCGCATTTCTCGGCGCCGTTATCGGGATGGGTTTTATACCGCTTCCAATGATTGCGCTAAGAAATGTCAATAGTTGTTATATGAATGAGACCATCCAACACCTTTTCCAAGATTGTCCGTATTCAAAAACGGTATGGAGGATCATCTTTTATGCTACTGGCCTAAACCAGCCTAGATCTACATAAGCCATATGTTTGGTACATGGCTTACTAATCGAGAATAAAAGGATTACAAACTTGATTTGGGTTGGCGTCCACAGCTATATGTTTGGGCCATTTGGCGCCGTCGAAACGATATTATCTTTAACAAAATGATAGTTTTCTCGTTGTCGAAGGTTATTTTCGGATGAGCCTATTGGCTGCGGTAGATCGAGCCCAATTGCGGCGTGATGAACAAGACAAGAACACACTCTCGCTAATTAGCGTAAAAACTAGAAGTGATTACTTTGGAGTTTCCCTATAGAGGGTGGAAGCACATTTATCATTTGCTTTAGTTCTCTTTATCCGCTTTTAGAGACTTGTTTTGCTCTACCTTTTTATCCACTACTTGTAATAATCGGCCGTGTACATCCTCGGATGTAGAGGCCGGATGTTTTTCTCATCCATTATCTAAAAACAAAAAAAGCTTCGTCGCTGAATGTATTTGAAAATTTCAGTCACCTAGAAATTAGCAAGGCCCTAATATTATACGATTCAATTCATAATATAGGCAATGCAGGAGGACTACACAATCCACGAGGCACAAATCACAAAAAATTACACTCCCTCCGTTCCAAATTGCAAAATTTTTTGACTTTTTTTGGTTCGTCCATTTTGCTATGTATCCGGGCATATTATTGTATCTAGATACATAGCTAAATGGATGTACCAAAAAGTCAAAGCGACTTACAAACCGAAACGGAAGAAGTAGTTCGAGAATAGAGGAATATAAACAAACTGTAGTTTAGCAACAATTCGTTTAGTGGGAAAATTTTTGTAAGACAAGATAGTAGTAGTAGTACTTTCATGTAGCAAGCGTCGGTGTTCTCAAACATGTGTATTCATCTATGAAGAAAATAAGCGGCGAAATTAACACCTTTCCTCACTACTTAGCGAATGAAAAATTCGCGACACCGATGATGCGTTGATGCCCGGAAATCACTGAAGTAGCTACGTCGCCGAACAGATTTGAAACTTTCAAATACCAAGAAATTAGCAAGGCCTTAATATTATACAGTTCAATTACAGTAATTGGCGATGCGTGAGGACTACACAATCCACGTAGAGGCACAAATCACAAAAAATTGATCTCCCTCCGTTCCAAATTGTAAAATCGCTTTGACTTTTTTTGTTCGTCCATTTTGCTATGTATCCGGACATATTATTGCATCTAGATACATAGCTAAATGGATGTACCGAAAAAGTTAAAGTGACTTACAAACCGAAACGGAAGAAATAGTTCAGAATAGAGGAATATAAACAAACTATAGTTTAGGCGTTTAGCAACAGTTCGTTTAGTAGGAAAATTTTTGTAACACAAGATAGTAGTAGTACTTTCGACAGAGCGTCGGTGTTCTTAAGCTTGTGTATTCATCTATGAAGAAAAACAAGTAGCGAAATTAACACCTTTCCTCACTACTTGGCGAATGAAAAATTCAGGCGACAATCGATGATGATGCTTTGATGCCTAGAAATCACTTTGAAGTAGCTATGTCACATGAACAGATTTAAAAATTTCAGTCACCGAAATTCGTAAGGCCTTAATATTATATAGTTCAATTCTATAAATAGGAAGTCTATGAGGACTACACAATCCACATGAGGGCACGAGATCACAAAAATTGCACTCCCTCGGTTTCCAAATTGTAAGTTGCTTTGACTTTTTTTTCGGTTCCCATTTTGCTATGTATCCAGGCATATTATTGTATCTAGATACATAGCTAAATGGATGTACTAAAAAAGTCAAAGCGACTTACAAACCGAAACGGAGGAAGTAGTTTAGGAATAGAGGAATATAAACAAACCGTAGTTTAGCAACATTTCGTTTAGGTGGGAAAAATTTTTGTAAGACAAGATAGTAGTAGTACTTTCGGCGGAAGCGGTCGGTGTTCTCATGCTTGTGTATTCATCTTTGAAGAAAATAAGCGGCAAAAATTATCGGCTTTCCTCACTAGGAAAAACTGAAAGCAAGCCGAAATGGGTTGGTTGTAATATGAATGAGACCATCCAACACCTTTTCCAAGATTGTCCGTATTCGAAACCGGTATGGAGGATCATCTTTTATGCTACTTGCCTAAACCAGCCTAGATCTACATAAGCCATATGTTTGGCACATGGCTTACTAATCGTAACAAAAGGATTAGAAACTTGATTTGGGTTGGCGTCACAACTATATCTTTGGGCCATTTGGCGCCGGCCGAAAACGATATTATCTTTAACAAAATGATAGTTTTCTCGTTGTCGAAGGTTATTTTCGGATGAGCCTATTGGCTGCGGATGCGAGCCCGATTTGCGGCGTGATGAACAAGACAAGAACACACTCTCGCTAATTAGCGTAAAACTAGAAGTGATTACTTTGGAGTTTCCCTATAGAGGGTGGAAGCACATTTATCATTTGCTTTAGTTCTCTTTATCTGTTTTAGAGACTTGTTTTGCTCTACCTTTTATCCACTACTTGTAATAATTGGTCGTGGTACATCCTCGGATGTAGAGGCCGGATGTTTTTCTCATCCATTATCTAAAAACAAAAAAAAGCTTCGTCGCTGAATAGATTTGAAAATTTCAGTCACCGAAATTAGCAAGGCCCTAATATTATACATTCAATTACGTAATAGGCGCTTTGTGAGGACTACACAATCCACGAGAGGCACGTATCACAAAAAATTGCACTCCCTCCGTTCCAAATTGTAAATCGCTTTGACTTTTTTGGTTTGTCCATTTTGCTATATATCCGGGCATATTATTGTATCTAGATACATAGCTAAATGGATGTATCAAAAAAAAGTCAAAGCGACTTACAAACCGAAACGGAAGTAGTTCAGAAATAGAGGAATATAAACAAACCGTAGTTTAGCAAAAGTTCGTTTAGTGGGAAAATTTTTGTAAGACAAGATAGTAGTACTTGACAGAGTCAAGTTAGTGTTCTCAAGCTTGTGTATTCATCGATGAAGAAAATAAGCGGCGAAATTATCACCTTTCCTCACTTCCCGGTGATCAAAAATTCAGGCGACACCGGATGATGCGTTGATGCGCAAGGGAGGATGGAAAATCACCGAAGTTGCTTCACACCCGAAACAGGGGTCCCAAACCCGGGTAAAGGAGGAGGGTTGCGTTAAGTTTGGCGAACCAAAGTAGAAAATAGCCACTCTAATGGACAAAGGCACGATCACAAAAAATTGCACTCCCTCCGTTTCCAAATTGTAAAGTCGCTTTGACTTTTTTGGTTCCTCCATTTTGCTATGTATCCGGGCATATTATTGTATCTAGATACATAGCTAAATGGATGTACCAAAAAAGTCAAAGCGACTTACAAACTGAAGCGGAGGAAGTAGTTCAGGAATAGAAGAATATAAACAAACTGTAGTTTAGCAACAGTTCGTTTAGCAGGAAAATTTTTGTAAGACAAAATAGTAGTAGTACTCGACAGAGCAGTTAGTGTTCTCGAGCTTGTGTATTCATCTATCAAGAAAATAAGCAGCAGAATTATCACCTTTCCTCACTCCGTGGCGACTGAAAAATTCAGGCGACACCGGATAGCGCGTTGATGCCTGCTGTTGGATGGAAATCACTGAAGTATCCATGTGAGGCTAATATTATACAGTTCAATTCTGCAATAGGCGCCTATTAGGACTACAAGAACCATAGAGTCACGTAACACAAAATAAATTATATGTAGTTCAGGAATAGAATAGTATAGACAAACTGCGGTTTAGTAACATTTCATTTAATAGGAGCGTCATTGTTCTTGATCATGTATATTCATCTATAAAAAAATAAGCAAAGAGTAGTTGCGGTCTCCTAAAACAAAAACACAAAGGTAACAACATTAATGTAGTAGCCAGTGTCAAGTTCAAGTATGTACAACTCAATACATCCATCTCGGGATACAATTATACGATTCAATTACAGTAATAGGCGCCTATGAGGAGTAGACGAGCCCTGTTAAACTTGTTCTTGCAATCTTGCTTCATCTTGTTTCAGCTTATTCTCTCACAGGATACTATTAAACAAGCGAACAGGCTCTCGAGGGCATCACCATCACCAAAAAAGGTAGTACTCTACGTGGTAGTCGTGTTTACTTGAGCACGCATATTCATCTATAAAGAAAATAAGCAAAGAAGTGGATAACAACAACATTGTAGTTATATATAGTAGCGATCGGGCCCGGTAGCAAATGAGGTGTCAAGTTCAAGTATGTACAACTAAATATATCCATATTATGAGGATAAAATTATAGTTCAATTAATGCGTAATAGACGGTATGTGAGGACTAGTCGACTGTTCGCTTGTGCTTGCTTCATCTTGTTTCAGCTTATTCTTCTCTCTACGCATGTAATACTATATATTAAACACAAGCGAACAGGCTTCGAGAGGCAATGTCATCACGGAAAAACAAAAAAAGGTAGTTCAGAATAGTAGAATCTAACAAACCGTAGTTCAAGAATGCGAGGGCACGCACAAGATTGATGGGCTAGATATGAAACCCTAGAATGGCCGGGCCGGCCCGGTGGAGGAAGAAGCCGCGGGAGAAGGAGGTCGTTTGGCGAAGCGGCGTCGGCTTGAATAGGCGCCGGATCGTCGGCGGGCGGTGGCGGCGGGCCGATGAGGCGGCCGGAAACCCTAGAGTTGCTGTGGAGGAGTGTGGCTAGGAACCAAACACCCCCGATCGAAATGAATCGCCGCCTGGACGAGGCGGGTAAAATTTTTTGAGTTTTGTAAAGGCTCTATTTTGTAAAAAAATCGTAGCGAAAAATTGGGCGGTCACAAGTAAAACGTATAATAAGTCGTTTCGGCTGATTTTGGCGATTGAATAGTATTCCCGTGAAAGAGAATAAGCCACTTCAAATTTGCAGCTAGGGCGCATGGTGGGGCCGTCTGTCGTGGTCATAGTGCGGGGACCGTCCCTATGTATGTATAATGTATATATACTCCCTCCGTCCCTAAAAGATTGTCACCGCGCTTACCGAGACATAAATGCCGGCAATTATATATTAAAATATAAAAACATTTGTGCTAAGTAATTAGCATCATCAGAAAGATCTTCAAGTCTAGTTTTTTAACAAATTTATTTGATAATTTAAATGTTGCACGTATTTTCTACAAATTGAGTCAAACCTATGGCACGCATCCCACGGTGACGGTCTTTTTAGGACACGAGGGGAGTAAGTATCTACTACCCGCGTTTGCTCTCCCTCTATCTCTCCCTTACGCCTCTCGCGATTCATTCCATCTCTCTCGCTCTCTTCCGTCCCTTTCTCCCAATTTTGAAGCTCGAGACGCGAGGTCTTGAAGGATCTTGGCATCATAGGTGTTAAGCCCTTCGAATTGGAAAGAGGAGATGGTGATGGATGAAGAAGAAGCTTCACATGGGGCGGTCCAAGTGGTGACACCAAGAAGAAAAACTTGGAGCGGATGCCGGAGGACTTGATGTGGAAGACGAACGTGTTTATTATTAAATGCATTTATCCGTGTTATCATTGGATGTGTTCGATGTATGCTTTAAAACATGTAATAATGCCCGATGCAATGTTATTATTGTGGTATTTGCGAATATCACAACGCATCGGTCACATGCTTGGTGTCAAGATTTTGCACCTGTGAAAAGTCAATTGAGTGGAGTGGATCCACCTATGGTTAATATGCCATCCGCTGGACCCATCCATGTGTAAAGGCGTGAGTGATACTCCCTCCGTCCAACCAAAAAAAAAAAAACGTAATTTTTGACCTTTTCAAAATCTAATTTGACTATTCGCCTTGCTCAACATATTTGTGTAAATTCCAAAATAAATTAGCTATTGTTATAATATCTTTAATGATCTAATAAGTCATAACAAAATTGATAATATTTATATACATTATTCAAATAAAATGAATGGTCAAATTAGATTTTGAAAGGTCAAAGAATTGCGTTTTTTTTTTTGGACGGAGGGAGTACTCCACGCTTGCCGATCGCGTGCGTTGAACTAGTCTACGATTTCATCCATCGTGATACTAAAAAGCACGTGAGTAATAAAGCGACTGTCTTTGCCGAAGTCTACTCTCTACGACGTCGTCCGCCACCTCTCTCCGATCTGCGCAATTGGGCGCGAACTCACTTCCGCGCCCGCTACATCTATCTCGCCGTCGCCATCGCCGCTATAAGCTTAGCTTCACACGCCGCCTTCCACGCACCACCACCGCCGCCGGGCGCCGCCGCCCTCGCCGATTTCTTATACCATGCAGCGGCTTCCGTCGGAGATGCTTGCATTGGTTGCCATCCGCCGCCAAAGAGGCGAGGATCCCATGGACGACCTCACCATTCTGCGCCGCACCTGTAAGCAGATGGCAGAGGTGTGCGGCGACGCCATGGTGGGACGGAGCATCCCACTGGAGCGGGTTTTCCAACAGAACAGGGAATGGCGTACCCTCGTCACCAATCTCGCCATCGTCGGCAACCCGAGGCGCGTGCCGTAGCAGCAGGCCCGCTCGCCCTCGTTCGTCGATGGCCGCGGCACCGTCGCGCCCCCGCTCGACATGCTGCGCGACGCCGCCGATGCGGGGCATGAACTCGCTTCGTACGTACACGCCCTTGCTCTCTACAGGATGAACACCGGCGCCGATGACGACGACACTGCACGAAAGGTGTTGCGGGGGATCGAAGGCGACGCGGTGACGGGCAAATGACGTGGGGCACCAGAATCGTGCACGCCTCCGCACGCAATAGCGGTGTTGAGCGACGAAATGATGGTGGCGCCCGTATCCGGCCGGGTTTTCGGTTTCTCCGTCGTCTCCCTGCTCTGGCCCAACCGCCGGTGCCTCGCCAACACGGGCATCTTCGATGCAGCGTGCCGGGCTGTGGCGACATTGCCGGATGGTCGGAGTCGGAGCGTGGAAGTCAACCGTGGGGAGTGTACTGCAGCGAGCAGTGCAGGATCAGCGACGAGTCTACTTTGTTCTTCGTTGATGGCTTGTGGGCATGAGTGTACTTCGTTCTTCCAATGCAAGGGAGTTGCTCACAGTTGTAGGTGATGCCTAGCTAGATATAACAACTTTTGGTAGCTTTTGGAAGTGTGCACGCGTCGTAGGTGATGCATATATGGTGTGCATATGTTCGATCCTTACCTAGCAGTGATGTTCAAGAAACGTAGATCTGGATGGAACGAAGACCGAGATGTTTTAATTAGTTGTAATATAATCCGTGTGTTATAATGCTCACTTACTCGTTTCAATGTCTACCATTAATTCTCACCACGCCCACCACGCCCATGGTCGCCCGCGAGCACCCCGGCCGGCATGGCTATAGTTAGCCGCCTCTCGGGCTGAACTCTCTCCCTTCTTTCTTACCTTGCCACCTCGAGGCTCGTCGGCTTGAAGGCGCGCTATTCCTGTGCCGTTGAGGTCACCTTTGGAACGCTGCCGTGTCCGCCGGTTCACACGCCGGCCGGCCGCGCGTTCGAGCTAGCGTTCACCACGACGGCAACAACCCCTCTGCGACCCGTCCCCGCCTCGACCGAGTTTTGAAAACCGTTTACGCCGCACTCCTGATGCCTCCATCCCGTCCATGTAACCTCGGCCTGTCCTCAGTCGCCGGAGAGTGTCGCTCCCCGCTCCGCCGCGCGCCCTGCCCGCCAACGTCGGCGTCGAGCTCGCGGTAGGCGGAGCCCATTCAAACCCGCTCATCCGATAGCATAGATAGGAACGCTAGGTTCTGGGGATCACGGTGTTCGTCCCTCCCGTCGCTAGAGACATCATCTCCGTGTGCCGCGCCATGATGGACTTCTCCTTGAAGGGGTGATTCACCGTTGGCGTGGTTTCTAAGACGGGAACAAGAGAACGCAAATGATAGAAAAAGATTGACACGCATCATATTAATTAAACCGATACAAGGAAACAAAGATAACCCAAATTAACGAAAAGATAAAGAGATTGCCATGCAATAGATTAACTAACAACTGATTCCTTAGCAAATTAACCACACGGATCATTGTATCTTTTACACATCCACACAAATCAGACAACAGATAAATTAACATAAAAAAAAAGAGAACCTAGGCCGCCTTCTTGGCCTTCTTGGCCGCCCGCTTGGCCGGCTTCCTGGCGGCCGCCTTCCTGGCCGCCTCCTCCAGTTTGGCCGGTATCCCCTCGGCGAGGGTATCGGCCAGAGATTCGATCTGGAGGGCGTAGAAGTTGGCCCTCTCCTCGAGGGGCAGATTCACCTTTGGCAGGCCAACATCGTCGGCCAGGCCGTTCAGCTTGGTGAGGGCGGCGCGGAGGCGCTCCACAGCGAACTTCATCTCCTCCCGGGTGGCGGCCATGTCGACGATCGTGGGCGGCGAGTCCGGCTTTCCTGTGAGAGGGGCACGAAAGAGAAGTTAGTGTTGGATAACGGGAGGGGGGCGGGGTATAAATGTGGCGTTTCCAAAACACGGTTGCTCGAAAAACGTAAATCGGCGACACGCTGCGCCCAATGGCCATCTCCTCGGCACTCAACGGCGATCGTATTTTCCAAAGCACAACCGACAGCTTAATTAATTGTTTGTTTTTGACAAATTTTACATTGAACAAGTTAAGATTCAAATCAAATTTAATATAATATATATTTTGTTAATATATACAAACAAAAAAAAAAAAGAACATATATTAAAAATGATTAAAAAAGAGGAAGGCCGCCGGCCTAGTCCTCCTCGTCGTCGTCCTCCCTCCTCCTCCTCCTCCTCCTCGGCCGGCGTCGTCCTTCTTGGCCAAGGCCTTGAGGACGATCCCGCCAACTCTTCCACCTTGGGGGCGTAGTGGTTGATCTTTTCATCCGAGGTGGATCCACCCTTGAAGAAGACCATGGCCGTCCGCCCGCCTCCTTCAAATCATGAAGGCAGGGCGGGAGACGATCGAGGGTGAAATCCCTCTCGACACCTCCCCCGATAGCGGCGCCGATCAAGAAGCTCATCGGCCGCCGCTCTAGCCGGGAGGCCGGAACCTCCATGCGGTCCCGCTTAGGAGAGGGCGGACGTAGGAGTCGGTCGCCGTCGGAGTCGGACCTGGGTCGGCCACCGGCGCCTCCACCACCGGATCCTTGCCCTTGCCCTCCGCCGCCCCATCTCCTCCCCGTGCGCTTGTTGGATCCCGAGCCCGAGGCAGCCATGGCGCCGATGATTGCAAAGAGAATGTGGCTGGCTTAGAGAACTGGAAAGGATGAACGCCATGATTAGAGTGTGTGCTTAAATAGTGAGTTAGCCGGCCGCTCCACTTCCCCACGATCGACGCGGCGTCAACGCAACCGCTTGGAATTCCCACGATCGAATGCGGTAGTTTTAAATAGCGGGCTAAGGAGCGGTTTACCTCTAAAACAAATTTATAGCGGAGCTAATAGCGGGCTATAGCGAGCGGCTTAAATTGTACTTACATGAACAGAAATAGCGGCACCACGCCTCGAAAGGCTATAGCGGGCTATTTAAAAAATGTAGTGTACAGGGGCTCAAGAGAACTCTAATTTTCCTTTTTAATCTCCGGTCAAAACTTGTAACTAGTCTTTCTCCCTCATAGTAACTCCAAAATTGATGGTTTTTCTTTCTATTTTTTAAAAAATCATGCTCTATCGAGCGATTGTATTATTATTACTTCTATTACTATTTGTCATGTTTCATCGATAACATTTGAAATTTGAATTTCAAAATTACAACTTCAAACAACATTTTTTGGAGCATCTAATGATTTCAAAGAAGAAGTCATGAACATATAAAAGTTGTACAACTTCTTATGATGCACACCTTTTACACGGGTCATCTTCACTAGACGATATCATGGTAACATTGTTCACAAGATTTACACATCCACATAGAGTTTATATGAAACTACGAGAGACATCTCTAAGATTTGTGAACAATGTCTAACACTATGTCGGATAGGGAAACAACCAAATTAAAATGTAGATCTTGCGCTTACGAACGTAATAACTCTCTAGTTGAAAACTTTTTGGTTTGACATTACCTTGTAAAGGAAAATCTAGGTCTCAATTTCAAAAAGAATGGAAATTGAAATTTAAATGTTTCAAGTGACCTCGGATAGACAAACCACCACCCAAGACGATTGTGCGTAGTAGTTCTCAATTATCCATGAAACTTTGCAGTATAAAACGTTTTGATTTGGCATCATCTTGTCATGGAGAAACATATGTAATAGTTTGAAAACATTTAGCTTAGAGCGCGCATTTGGGATAGTTTCGTCTGAAGAAAAGGCGTCTGCCCATTTCCTTGGATGCGTTCCGTGCTCTGCGGGTCATGTCCGTCGCTCGACCGCTACGCCGAGCGCCCGCCTTCACCTCACCTCCCCGCCACACCCCCAGCTTCCAAAGAAGAACCCTACTTTTTGTTTTTAATTTGTGGTCAAAACTTGTGACTAGTCTTTCTCCCTCATAGTAACTCTAGATGTGATGGTTTTTCTTTCTAAAATTTTGTAAAATCATGTTGTCAAGAGATTGTTTTCTTACTTCTATTATCCTTGTCATGTTTCATCGACAACATTTGAAATTTGAATTTCAAAAATTACAACTTCAAACAACATTTTTCGAGCATCTAATGATTTCAAAGCAGAAAGAAGTCATGAACATAAAAGTTGTATATATAACTTCTTAAGATGTACATATTTTATATAGTAGGTCATTTCTTCATCTGATGACGTCGCAGTAACATTGTTCACAAGATTTACACATGTGTCATAGAGTTTATGAAACTAGAAGAGAGATTTCTAAGATTCGTGAACAATGTCACTATAGCACTATGTCGGATGGGGAAACAACCAAAATTAGAATTGTAGGTCTTGCTAAGTTATGAAACTCTCTAGTTGAAAACCATTTATTTCGACATTATCTTATAAAGATAAACTATGTCTTTTTTTTTTTGAAAAATCTGGAGGGCCGAGGCCCCTATAGTTCTTTATTGAGGAAAACCGTAAAATAGAACATACAACAAAGTAAACAAGACAGTCTCTAGAAGAGTTCAAGAAACAAAGAAAGAGACAAAAAAAAAAAAAAAATCAGCCTCCTAATTGAGTAAAAGCTTGGCTCCATTGAAGAAACTGGGATGAGATTGCTGGCTTTACTCGATGCCTCAGAAGCGACAACTCCTTTGCAAAATGTTGAAGATAAACTATGTCTCAATTTCAAAATGTTGAGAATTGAAATTTAAATGTTTCAAGTGACGTCGGATAGACATACCACCAACATAACGATTGTAGTTCTCAAATATCCATGAAACTTTGTAGTTTATTACAACATTTTGATTTGAGATCATCTTGTCATGGAAAAACATGTAATAGTTTGAAAACATTTATCTTACAGACGCGCACTGGGATAGTTCGTCTGTCCATTTGGCTCGACACCTCCGCCGGAGTGCACCGGCCCCACGCCCCTGCACCGGGCTTCGCACCCGCATTATTGCTGCTCACCAAGTCTTCGCGGCACAAAACATACTATAAGCGCGCGCTCCGAGCTAGTTTCCACCAAAAAAGCTCCCGCCGTGCCGCGCCATGAAAAAACTTCCGCCCGACATGCTTGCAGAGATCGCGATTCATGTCGCCGAGGTCTCAGCGGCTCCCACGGAAGATCCAATGGCCGGCGAGGGCGAGGGCAGCCGCGGCAAGCGATCGGCGGAGGAGCCATCGGTGAACCAGCCGCCGCAGCGCCAGCGTCTCTGCCACCCTGGGTAAGATCGATCTGTTCTTATTGCAGTTATGTTCATCATGGGAGTAACGGTCCTATTACGCCCGGGGGAGATGACCGAAATCATCTCGGGAGGGTATCATCAATGGGCTCGTCATCAATCCGACTATCGCCTCCTCCGACCGGGGACTCCGACGCCTACATTGGATCGCACGCGCTAGCCGCTTGCTTAGAGAGCTCAACGCGTGCATGGGTGCAGAATGTTGCTTTTGAATAGGTCCGGATCGAGGTGGCCGATATGCGTGCTCGGCTCTCGAGTCCGACGCCATGGTTGCGGGTGGGGTTTTTTGACAGAAATTATTTTCTTGCTTGCTCAAACCGCAGCCTTTCGACGCCTACGGTTTTCCTTGATTCTCGCCAAAGACCGACAACGGCGCATGGAGAACTTGCCGCCGTCACGGCAATGCCGCCGACGCTTGAACGCCGGGGCGAAACCATGGAGCTTCGTCTACAGGACATCGTGCTCGCCAGCGGGAGGTCGCGCGACCACGGCGTGCGGCATGGTACGCCCGTCCGGCCCCGGTTCGGGCACAAAATCCGGCCAAGACCTCACCTCGGTGGAGCCATGGTTCCCGGATCATGGTTGTCCCGAGGAGCACAACGCTCGCCGACGCGTTCACCGGCCACGGCGCGCGGTGGTGGTCAGACCCCCTCCCAACCTTATCCTGAGCCTCCTGTTCTAGAACTACTAGTCTGTACCTGGGGTAGAATAATGGGCAAAAACCATGTTTATATATGTCGATGGTGTTTGCGATTATCATGTTATCTGGATGTAATTCATGTTATGTTCATGTTTGCGATTCTTGCGGCTATGCATGTCCCCTTGACGTTCTTGTTGAACGCTACCGTGTCCGCCGGTTCAGGCCGCCGCCTTCGTTAATTACGTTGTCCGCGACGGCAAGCCCTCTCTGACATGTCCCCGCCTGGACGAGGTTCAGGTGAGTACTGTAGTGGCCGTCGCTAGACGGCCGGCTAGACCTCATTTCTTGTGAGACCGGCGCACGCCGGAGTCTCAGGTGGCATGCCTAGCAGAAGGACGAGGTCGTCCACGCGACGAGGCCGCGAGGCTGCTCCGCCGCTTGAAAGGCGGGCGTCTTCGCGCGGCGGCAGAGTATAGATCGGCGAATACCGTATTGGAGGCGTATCCGCGTATCGAGGCCAAATCGGGGGGAAGTATTCGGGGTAACGCACGAGCTGGTCCGTGCGAATAGGAGTCGATCCTTCGTCCTCGTCGGTGCCTCGCCGATAGAGACGGGCATCGATGTCGATATAATATGATGACACCGCTGCTGCGCCCGATGGCGCGTCTTGCGCGCCCGCGAGCTCTCCACAAGATACGCAAAGGATGCACCCACGCAAGGTGTAAATGTTAGAGACGCGCTCTATCAAAAAGCGTTGGCATTCATTACGTTGTACTAACACCGTTCATGTCGTCGCAGGCCTCACGGCCCGCTCCTAAAAAAAGCCTACGTCCCTACGCGGGGAACGCACCCGGCCACCCAGATTATTGCCTTGCTGCTCTCTCCGACTCCAACCGAGCACCACACGGCCGCTGTTCACCTCCCCGCCGCGCTCCTCGAGGTTCCAAAAAAGCCCCCGCCGCTCGGCCTCAAGCCATCTTGCGAAACCTTCCGCCGGACATTCTTGTGGAGCTTGCGATGCGCCGTCGCCATGCACTCGATGATCCTATGGATGAGCTCTTCAATCTGCGGCCACCGTTCGCAAAAAAGCGGCGGCATCTGCGACCCGGTGGGACGGAGCATCCCACTAGACCGGTGTTGCACCGGCGTGTCGACCGGCTGCGGGGGTGTACTACTCAGCGTGAGTATCGCGCCGAGTCTCATCACCGAAGCTCGCCAAGGTCGGCAACCCGAGGCGTGCCAGAGCGAGCATGCCCGCCGTGTTCGTGGAAGGCCGCGACACCGAAGCCGCCTTGACATGCTGAAACTAGCCGCCGACTCGGGGCATGCGCTGCCCGGTATGTTCACGCTCTTCGCTCTACAGGCGGAACGCCGCGCCGCCGATGACGACAAAGTGCCGAGAGGTGTTGCGGGAGATCGAAGCGACACGGCGCGACGCTGCCTCGACTCGGACAAACGTGAACTGCCGTGAGCACTTCGGATAGGCATTGGAAGTGTTGCGCGATGATTTGCTTTGGTGCCGTATCCGGTGTGGCAAAGATCGTCCCCGCTCGCCCAACCGGTGCCTCGCCGGGATGCGCACAAGTGGAGATTAGAAGACAACACTTGCGGCACCCCGGCCGAATGGGAGCCGAGATTAGTGTGGCCGCTACGGTGGGTGTACTTGCAAATGGCGAGGAGTGTAGGATCCGCAAATGAGTGTACTATGTTCTTCCTCCTTTGCAAGGTTGAAATAAGCACGCCGGGCGATGATGCTCTCATGCAATGTATGTCTAATATATATGTGTGTGTTCTTGCTCTAGCTAGATCATCTAGATCGAACAACTTTTGCTAGCTTTTGGTTGTGTGCATGCATGGATTGGTTGATGTTCGATTGATCCTCTTTGAGTAGCATGCGGTGATGAACACCGGTGAGATGTTTTAATTCGTTGTAATCTTGTGTTATATTTTGTGCGATGGTGTTGTGTTACTCTAATTCATGTGCTTTGCGTGGATGTTTGATTAATTGCATCCGAAATGATGAATGAACAGTGACAATGGTACAAAGATATATTCATGTTTTGCGATGGTGTATAATTAAGATTAAGTGAACAATCACTAGCATGGATGTCGGTTGGGGAAACAAAGAACCAAATTGAGATTTAATTGTAGATCTTGCTAGGTTATGAAACTTTCTAGTTTAAAACTTTTTGATTTTTGGCATTATCTTGTAATGGAAAACTAGGTCTGAATTTTTAAAAAATGGAAATTTAAATTTTTTGGATGACCTCCGACAAACTACCAATATAAAGACTGTAGTTCCCAAATATCCATGAAATTTTTTGTGCAAAATATCACTTCTTTTGTTGTGGCTTGATTTATTAACAAATGGTATTTAAGAATGACTTAAATTTGACTCTTTTTGTACAAATTTTTTTTTGAATAAGACGATTTGGTCAAACTTAGGGTCAAAAAAGTCAAAGGAACAATAATTTGAAACGGAGGGGCCTTTATATTTGGGATCATCTTGTCATGGAGAAACATGTAACAGTTTGAAAACATTTAGTAGATTACACATACTACACACATTGGGATAGTTTAGTATGAAGAAAGACGCAGCGCTTGTAGCGGCGCCGCATGCGCTTTTTTTTGACGTTTGGCTCACGGGCGCTTGTGCGCGGCATCGCTACCTAATTAAGCGTCCGACGCTTGTGCCCGGGCTTGAAGGAAATCCTACCGTGACAAGCTAATTATAGTATTGTTGACTAGTTATTCGCTTAATGAAGCACCTACTACACCGTTGTAGTAAAGTAGAAAAAGTTTTACTATGCCTTCAATGTTTAGCATCCCCATTGTATGCGTGCCCTCATGCCCGTCGGCGGGAGGGCACCAGCCATCCCACGTGGAGGTGATCGCGCGGCCTGCACCAAGGATTGGGCCGAACGACGAAGGGCGGCGCGGGCTCCACCGTAACTATAGCGAGGTGTGAAGCATACGCAAAGGATTCGCATGCAAAGGGCGTGGATATGATCGGCCGACGTGTCACGGAATAGTCCGTCCAGAGTATTGTACATGTGTACTACTGATCATTTTTATATTGCCAAAACCTTACTTTTACGGGGACTCGCGCGGCCGGCCAAACGCTTCGGTTCCTTGTCGCGAAGCGTCGGTTGCCTCCCTCCGTTCCCGAGGCCGTCCGTCGCTACTAGACACTTCGAGTGCACGGGCCGGCTACTCTAGAGGGCAAGAGCGAGGGCCGGCGCTCGTTGTCAAAGAAGAAGGGCAAGAGGCCGCAACACGGCCGCACGCGATGGCTTGTACTCCGTGCGTAGCTTGTCTTGAAATTAAAATACCCTCCGTTCCACAATACTTGCAATTCTTTGACTCATATAAACCGTGTTTGACCTCTCGTCTTATTCAACTTTTTTAATAAATATTACCACTTTTGTTATGACTTATTACATCACTAAAGATATTGTAATGACGTTTTCTTTGTTTTATAATTTACATAAAAAATTTGAATAAGACGAGCGGTCAAACACGCTTTATATGAGTCAAAGAATTGCAAGTATTGTGGAACGGAGGGTAGTATCAAATAATAGGTCACGAAACAACAATAAAAAAAGACGAAACAACGGTAACTATTGACGAGGACGGAACAGTAGTATGCGTTTGAAGAAAGAAAGAAACCGAACAAATACAATGAAGAAGCACAAATGCACGAGACCAAGTACTTTATTCAAAGTTTCATCTGGGTACTCCCTCCGTTTCAAATTATAGTTCACTTTGGCTTTTCTAGATACATTGGTTTTGTTATGCATCTAGTTATACATTATGTCTAGATACATACTAAAAGAAATGGATCTAGAAAAGCCAAAGTGAACTACAATTTGGAACTGAGGGAGTACAAACTAATCCTCAAGGAATTCACCGATAAGAGTTTGAGGATCAAGGAGATCGACTACAGCAGCGGCATGATTGCCGAAACTCCCCTCAATCCGGGCTCGGTCCTCCTCGCCGATTGGAGCCCCACGAAAAGCCGGAGCATGGATACACAAATCTCGCAAGTTTGGGTTGACAGAGCCGCCAAACCCGTCGAAGGGCCGGAAAAAACGCCGTGTGCCGGATGAGCGCCATCACCGAGGAAACGCCGCCGCGAGACGTTGTTGCAATCGGGATTCACCTTGTACACATTCGTAGTGATTACTTTGGTTGTGTGAACGCTAGTGTTGTCATTGCATTCTACGGCGAGGTCAAAACTTAATAAAAACTTGTGCTCCTTGAGATGGCTAGTTTTTATTAAAAATGTGGAATCGGCCATGTTTTGTAGAATTATTTATTTTTAACACCAACATATTATGTTTTATGAAAATTAAATAATTCTACAAAATATGGCCGATTTCATATTTTTAATAAAAACTAGACATCTCAAGGTGCACAAAAAAAAATTTGGTTCACCAAAATTGGAGTTACCAAACTCTAGTTATGAATTTCAAAAAGTGACGAAAAGGTTGGATTCCTAACAATTTTTCATTTTGATTTGAGGCCGATTCCCAAATTAAAAAAAAAAATGATGCCGATTCCTAAGACAAACTTTCTTCGGGCCAAATTCCTAATTCTCCCAAAGTCCTATTACTCCAAACAATGTTTAACATTTTGAAATACTACTAGCACTAGCACACAAGTTCTGATCCCCTTTTACATTAACCGTGGGACCATGGTGTGCGCATCGAACACTCTACGATTGCCACCTCGGATTCCCTCAAATGCTCCATATAGTGCTATGGGCGCTTCTCTCTCAGCCTCTTGTCTCTTCCTTCTCCCATACTACACACCTACTAGTAGTACTCACACAATACACCGCTCTCTACACAGGGGTCAGCCTCGCCTTCGCCTTCGCCTTCGCCTTCGTCTCCATCCTGGGCAGGTGCACCTCTTTATCACATCCATGCAGCTGCAAGCTAGATATGGTTTTTCATGTGGTTTTTGAAACAGCAAATACATGAGTTTTTCTTTTACGTATGGTTGCGGATCTGGATCGAGTCCCGCCGTTCGGATCTCGACTTCATGTGGTCTCTCAAGTCCCGGCCGCTCGATCTCTAGTGTTGGGTTGGGAAGGAGGCCGAAGAAAATGTTGCAAGAGAAGCACATCGCTTGGGTAAGCAATCAAGTCAAGATTCTAAAGTGCATTATCCTTCCTTTCTTGAAGTGTTTTCTGAATGGATCTAAAAAGTTTTTGTGTTTGTCTTGCATATCTTTGTGACTCATGCTACCTTCTACAACCACAGAGATCTACGCGGGAGATTATTAAAGGATGAGGAGGAACAGTGTGCAAAAAAAGAAGTGAGCATATTGTTCTCTAATCGACACCACAGCTCTAGGGCAGAGACTCAAAACTCAAGTTTGCTTGTTTCTTGAGTTGACTTTGACGAGTGGGACTCACGGCCGTAGGACTATAATCTCCCGTGTAGGTCTCGAGCCCTGGTCATGGCCATGGCTAGCGCTTAAGACCTGCGCTGGAGATTATAATCCGGCCGCAAGCTCCTCGAGGGTGTCGTCGTCCCTACTCGAGTCTAGACCCGAGAGACATCCATATATGTCTTCATAGCTTAGGTCTTGCTTCCTCTTTTTGACAATGTTCGCTTGCTCTTGCTTCATCTTGTTTCAAATTTTGTTATGTCTCACGGAATACTATTAAATCAGCCAAAATCGGGCGTTAGCAAAACAACTTGTTCTCCGTAATGTTGTTATATTATTAAAAAAAAATGCTCGGCTCTCCAAGAATCAGATCGAACCTATATTGCTAGTTTGTGCATTGTGGCTCAACAAACAAATTCAGCTTGATAAGAGGCAAATTTTGGCCTTGTGTTGAAACAAATTTGTCATCGAACACTCGCCTCATTCTCTCTCTCTCTCGATCGAACAGGCATGTGAAATGACACCATACGTGACCCGCATAAAGACACCTACTCTACACAGTGTTCGGGCATGTCATGATACGATTCTACGTACCGTCTTTGGAAAAAAGGAGTTCAGTAGTGCGGTGCGATGACACTGCGCGGCCTACACCAAGGGTGGACGGAACGACGAGTTTTTTGTATTCCCAAAAAAAAGTTTTGACCAAAACCTTTTCCAACAAATACTACGGGGGGACTCGCGCGGCCAGCAGCGCGAGCCGGCGGCCGGCCGTGGGCCCGTGGCAACGTGAACGCTTCGGTTCCTTCTCGCACAAGCGTCGGATTAGTACTACTCCTAGACGAGAGGCCACCGGGCGGGCCCCACAATTTAAAATACCTAAAAATGTTATAACCGACAAACCAAAAATCTAAATTAAGTTCGATTATGCCATTAAATTTGTTTCAATTAATTCTTCAAAACAAGATATCACATGGATATATTTAGATAAAATTACAAGTGGGCCCACACAAAGGATATAAAGTATATGTATGAATGCGGAGAAACTGGTGTTGTGTGGGCACTATGAGCAAGTTTTGAATTGGGATTGATCGATCTATCGATCACATGCGTGATGAAAACTTGGATGTTTTGTTAGTCGTAACCATGCATATTTTCCAAAATGACGAAAGGCCTGGATTCCTAACAAATTTTTGTTTTGAGGCCGGATTCCCAAATTCAAAAAAATGATGCCAGATTCCTAAGACAAACTTTTGTCAGGGCTAAATTTACTCCAAACAAGTTACAAACTTTTGTCAGGGCTAAATTAACCGTGGGACCATGGTGTCTGCATCAAACACTCTACAGTTGCCACCTCGGATTCCCTCATACAAGATGCTCCATATATAGTGCTATGGGCGTTTTCTCTCTCGCGATCTCTCGTCTCTTCCTTCTCCCGTACTACACCTAGTACTAGTTACTTCTCACCTCTTCGTCCTGACTTTCCAAACTCATCTCAACCAAACAAGAGTAGAGAGCGGTCCAACACGAGGGGTCTGCCTCGCCAGATTTGCGACGCCGTCGTCCTGTGTGAAGTCTTGGCCGCTCGATCTCTCGGGTGTTTTGGGCGGAGGCCGAAAAAAATGTCGCAAGAGAAGCACATCTTCTTGGGTAAGCACAGAAATCTAGATTGTAAAGTGCATTATCCTTACTTTTTTTGAAGGGTTTTTTTAATGGCTCTAAAAAGGTTTGCTATCTAGCTTGTAGTACAACATTGCTCAATAATTTTGTTGTCTTATACCTTTTCCCGATTCATCCTAGGTACAAACACAAAGACCTACGCGGGAGATTATAAAAGGATGGGGAGGAGGCGAAGAAAATGTCGCAAGAAAAGCACATCTTCTTCGCTTGGAGATCCTTTTCCACCTCTCTTCTGTTTTCCTTTTTGCAGGCTATCGGCTGGCCTCGGCCTCATAAGTGAGGCAGCTGTTCATGCCGTGCATGCTGTGCATCCTATGCCTTAGCCCGTTGTAACACCCGGTTTTAAGAACAAAACCAGATGATGCTATATGTGAGCCCTGGAAGTCAAATCTCACATATAGTTTACAAATAAATGATAGTATCAATTCACAATGCTTAAAAAAAAACGAACCTAACAAAAAAACATAACCTCAGCTAGCAAAGAGCGGAAAAACTCTCTGTTCTTCTGATGTAGGCACCACAGGGACCGACTGACTGGTTGATCACAAGCCTAACTTCTTCCTAAGGTGTGGGGGAATAGCAAGAGTGAGTCCATGTCGAACTCCGCAAATATAGCTAGGCAATATCTTCCCCAAAACCCATGATCATTATAACATAAATAATGAATAGCATGAAACGATAAATCATGAACAATTTAATAAGCATGTAAAGCCAACAGTTATAAACATCAAGTTAATTATCAACATAATAAGCATGTGATTCTATTCATAGATGTCTCCAAGGCCGTTCATGACCGTGAACACGGCTCTTATAACAGTTTTTAACTCTGCGCAGAGGTGTACACTTTCACTACGGGTCATGGTTTCCACCAGAGTAGGTTCGCGACTCCCTAAACAAATGAAAACCATATAAAGCCTTTCAAAGGGGTTATCTAAGTATGCCGAATAGCGATAGGGCTATAACCCATTCTCTTCCGTTTCGGTAACCATAGACACAAATAAACACTATCCCCTGAACGACTAAAGCCAGAGCCATGTGACCCCCATAGTTGTACTGTATACCCCGGATGATCACAAATGAATAAGTCCTTATGGAGAGCTAAGAGCATCATAAATAAAACATAGCTCTTTCGCCCTATGAACCATGTTATCAACAATTCATATTTAACGTTCGAAGGCATAAACATTAAGCAAGTCATAAGATCATGGTTTAAAGATAGCATATCCTAGAACTATACTTGCCTTAAATATAGATCCTTTCTTCAAGTCCAATGCTTTTCCAAAAACACCTTCTTCATCAACTTCTTATAGATCACGGTCTTCTTCGAGATCAACAACATAAAGCTCACCGATCTACTCGATTCCAATCAGCAACACATAAACATATGGATCCAATCATGCATGGCAAACAAGACTACCATTAGAACAGTACACCAACAATGGGAAAACAGTTTGAAAAGCTTATAAAACTATCCTATACGTCACTACGATCACACACAGACGTAAAGATCACCGAAATCGAGCTAAAAACGGGCGTAGATATGAATTTTACAAGTTTATTAGTAATAAAATAATAAACTAAATTCAAATTCGAAATTTAAAAGTTTGAAACCAGAAAAACAGTGATACTAATATGTAGATTACGAAATTATGAATCTAACAAAATTTGAACTGGTCAAAATGGATTTAAAACGAGGAAGATATGGAGATTTGACTCAGAGTGGCAAAACTGTAAATACAGCGAAATTAATTTCGAAATAAAATAAATAAAATTAGGTTTTCAAACCTGGGAGGAGCTGGTGCATAAAATAGAGGAAACTGAGGGTCTCTTTAACAAAAAGGGCTGGTGAAAGGGTATCTTCTAATCTAGAGCGTTGATCAAACAACGGACGGCTCATGCTGATTGTAGGAATAGATGTGTATTGCCATGGTATTCCTAGATTTATTCTTGTGAAGGAAAACGGCAAGGAAATCATATGATGTCATTGCATGATGTCATCAAGCAAGCTAAGCAATCGGATGAACTCACCTAGAGGCTTCCCGTCGGCAGGGATGGCTTGCTGCAGGGGCTCGGCGGGGTGGACGAATTGGGTGAACACGACTTGCATCTACTGCTTCACGGTGTGCAAATAAATAACTTGCGTGCTGGATCGCTAGGTGTTTGATTTGGAGAAGATGGTGCTTACGGCTTGGATGGTGGTGTACGTGTAGATAGCCTGGGAGAACAGGGTGCATAGCTCGTCGATGGTTTGCATACAGCGGCAAGGCAGCAGACGGCGAGCACAGTTGCGGCGGCTGCAGGTGCTTCTCGGCGATGGCAGATTTAGGGCTCGCGGCTGCTGCTCGATGGAAAAGCGACGCTCGCGTTAGGGTTAGGAAAAGGTACGGCGCAGCTGCAGCTTGACTTTTATAGGCAGCCTCGACGTGCAGGTAAGGAAAAGGAAATCACGGCCAGAGAAGAGGGGTGGCCTGGGGCCTGGCGGTAGAGCGAAGGGGAAAGGCCAGTGTGGGCCTGCGGGTCAAAATGCCAGGAAGAGAGAAAGAAGATAAATAAAATGTCTTTTCTTTTATTTCATACTCAAATTCAAATAAAATTTCATAAGGGATTTGAAAACTTTTGTAAACTCAGTCAAATCCAGTCACCTCAAAAATAATATGCAGTGGCATGAATGCATCAAGCACGTATCTAACCTTATGATAAATTTTAATTTCATAAAGATATTTATTTTCCTATTTTTTTATGAGCACAAAAAATACATAAACAAATCATTTTATTCTATTTTCAAAAGAGGCAAAATTTGGGGTGTTACAAATCTACCCCCCTTAAGATGAATCTTGTCCCCGAGATTCGGAAGATAAAGAACGAAGAGATTGAGATACTCCGTCTGCAAATCTTTGTCACTTTCGAGTATTTCCATTTTTTTGGTAAGGGTTCCTTTTATTTTACATGCCTATTAACCTTACTCCAACCAATGTGCTCACTGATTCCAAAATTGTAAAGGATACTCCAAACAACTCTAAGGTAACTTCCAACTATTAAGCCACTTGTCTTGTGCTAGCTTATTCTCACACTAATGTTCTTTATGCCACGCCTCTCTTAATGACCATGCAATGATCAACTGTATGACATTTCTTTGTCCCCAACAATTCCAAATTGCAAGGCCATAACAGTCTCTAATCCATAATATCTAATTTCTAACTCCATATTTTTACCTCTAGTTCCTACCATCTGGTGGCCAACAACAGTAGCTTCAGCAAGGATAGATGATCATAACCAGAGGGTAATCCAAAAGACAAACTTCACAACTTAAGGGTAGCTTTGTAGAGAGAAACAAGCACACAAGATTTAGACACTAGCACCCTTAAGATAGGGCGACTAGGGGTTACTAAGAGGTAACTCTCATAACCTTTTAAACACCTTAACCATCTTATAGACCTTCCAGTTGACCCACATGACTCTCTTGATCCAAAGTAGGTTCCATTCCAAAGTTCCAACTATTAGTACCCTTAATATGGTTGAGCTGCTCAACCCTCATATTCTGCATATAGCTTTGTAGGATTTGATGTTATCTGATCTCCATTAGCATAGTTGCTAAGCTAAGAGTACTGACAATGACATATGCTTCATCTAGATGATAATATAATTCAATATCATGTATCTATGGTCACATCAATCCAATAATGATATCACATGCTCAAAAACAACTTAGTGAAGAAGTCCTTTGTGAAACTTTTATCCCAAAGTAGAATATTCACCCAACTTCAAATATTAGTGACCTCTGCTCAAGTTAAGTCGCTCAAACTTTGGATCCAAAATTTCTTTAGTTTGTGGTGTCATCCAAATCTTCTTAGCATAACTCTTCTTTGCTAAGGGCATCAGCAATGACTTTTACAACTCTAGATGGTAGAACCTTTTTCAAGATATCGCTCTTGATTAGCCCAATCCATCTCGAACATGCAACTCAAGTCCATATCAGTGGTTCTATATATTCCTTACAGTCCATGTAGACACACTCTTCAAAACCATGTGACTGCTACACTGGTAACCAATACAAATATACCACCAAATCCATATGCTTCACAGTTGACTTGACATCCAAGCACAGTTAATATCTTCTCTTGTAGTAACATCTTGAGAGACATGGGTAAACCTTCCACCATCCAATAAAATCCAATGAACATTCTGGCATACTTAGACGGCTTCAACTCAACACATCACTCTTGAGTTCTCCATGCAAAACCACCATTAGAGATATCATAACAAAGAAGAGAGCTTCCTCCAAACAAAACTCACTCACTAGGTTTGTGTAAGTACAGAGGTTTCCTAATTTATCATAGAACTAATTATAGAGAAGTCCAACATGCAACACATTCCTATATCATTATTGCTAACTTATCTTGAATTGTAAGTTGAACTCCAAAGTGTTGTGATAACTGGAGACATAATCCAACCATGTCAAGCACACAAGCTCCTTGTAGATGATCCATCCGTCATCAACCTTGAGTGAAAGATGCATGTGCTCAATGTTGACATCTCAACCAGAAGATAGCATATGCTTCCGAGTGAGGAACTAGAACATATCAATCTTCATCTTGCAACTCCTTCAGCGTGGCTACCCCCTTAAGAAAGGATTACTAAGGGACCAGCTAAGGTGGCTTAAACATTCTCCTCAGTGAGTCATCCATCTTAATGGTCTGCTGACTTCCAAAAGATATTCAGATGCATAAGCAAGAACAACAAATCTGAAATTTCTCACGAGCAGAAAAACAGCAGTTCAGTAAAACGTCAATAATTTGAGTTCTGTTAATCCAAGAAGGTCGTGCTTTACACCGTTGGAAAGCTTATGAAATTATCTACAACTCCCTTATAGAACTCTTCTCCAGATTCGACACTTATGTTGGTCGAAAACAACACACAATTGAATCTGTTCCAGATTTCTGACAGCACAGTAGCATCATCTTGTGATTTTTATAACTCTCAAACCAGATTTGATATGAAGGTGATTCTTGCGCTCAGAGAAAGGTATGGAAGTCTACTTTTGTCCAGAATTTTTCCATGATTTTTGGTCGTCCAAGGATAGAGGTATAAGCCAAGGAAGACATGATGCTCCGAAAAGACAGGACATGGCAGAAACAAGAAAACCAACCCGACTATTTATTACACTAAACCTTATACCTTAGGCCTATGAACTAAATGAACTTGTGGGCAAACCAACAAGATCATTGCACTCAATAAAAAGATCCAAACCAAACATTATTCATAAGCACAAAGCAACTAAACATTTCAAATTCACAACCACACATACTCAACTCTCTCTACTAACGTTTTGTTACATAAGGGACATAAATTCCTACTTAAACACGGTGTGATTGCAGCGACATCCATGGTATCACCTTTTGTGTGTGGATGGGCAGAACACGCCCTCCTCCGCTTCATTGATTCTTGGTAGTCCAAAGACGACTTCTCCACTCAACAATCTCATCAAGAGCTTCCTCATGATGTTACCTTATTTCTGCCAACTCTAGTTGACTATCTTTCAGCTTTTGATGGAGGACTTGGATTGTTACGGCCATTTCCTTTATTTGTTCATCTTGCTCTCTACTAGGATTATCCATAACTCAAAGCGAAATACTCTGTAGAAGTCTAAAGAATCGCTTTCGCTTGTCATCCTTCATCTCTTCATAATGTTTCCCAGGATATCCCTCCTTGTGATGTGCTTCTGTGCTCCAGTGACTCTTATACTTTGGATGCGTCCACTTAGTGCATCTATACTCCACTTGAGCATGTTGATCTGAGTACCGGTCTTGCAATATACGCACCCACCGAGGATGAAAGAAAACAAGGGCGTCCAATTCTAACTAGGCTTAAGTCCCTACGGTCGGCACGAGTCGATACCAATTTGTAACACCCGGTTTTAAGAACAAAACTATAAGTGCAATCAAGCTCTAAGTGGGTTTTGGCGTTGATGACCACCGAATTAGGGAACTAATGGGATTTACGAAGATGACATGCGGGGAATAAAATGTGGAGTTGATGTACAGGTCCAAAGGTATCCAATGAGCTAGTTGGTGGCGTTTCCGGATCAAGGCGTTTAAATTATTTCATATATTGAATCTTGAGTTTAGGAAATGTCATACTATTAAGAGGGATCCTAGGATTCTCGGGTATCTGTGGACCAAGTGCTCTAAGTCTCAAATCAGACACAAAACTCAACTCCAAGCACCAAAGATTTCATCAAAGAATCTCACCTTTTGTCGACAGATAAAGCGCGGCAAGGCGCGTGGCCCGTGCCCGCGTGCGGCCGCGCGTGTCGATCTTGGCAAAGGCCACACTTAAACCCGACCGTTGGGACTGTGGGGTATAAATACCTATTCTACCCCTCCCACAACGGTCACCTGGCTCACTCTTCTTCTTCCTCCCGACCAGAACAGCCAGGAGACACCTCTTGCTCTCTCTCACTCCTCCATTGAAGCACCTTGAGCTCCCCACTCAATCTCTCACTTCCCACCGGGGGATTTTTGGGGAAACAAATTGCAAACTTCGATTGGAGACCGGATCTACTACTTCCCCACTCAAAAGAGCATTTGGTTCACGTTTGGCCGGAACCCTAGGGTTCTTTACTCTTGGAGCTTGCTCCTAGACGGCTAGGCGTCGCCCTTGAGCGTGCCCCCTTCGTGTGGCAGCCTTGGGAGGTTTGTAACCTCACACAAACAGCAATACATTACCCCACATCTCTAGGGTTGACTCCTAGACTTGTGAACGAGGGAAAAAGCAAGTCGGTGGGCAAGCTAAGCCTTGTGTGGCAACCTCAACAACGTGGACGTAACCCGGCACATTGTGGCGACGGTGAACCATGGGATAAATTCTTGTGTCACTTGTGTTCTTTACATTCTTGCATATTTATCTTGTGAGCTAGGGTTTCGTCCCGATCTATCTTGTTGCAGGGTTTCTGTCATATTTGGCTAGTCTCTTGTGAAGTATTTGTGTGCAGGAACAAGTGTGAATCACGAGCACCAAGTTTACAGCTCTCAGATTCACCTTGAGGTCACCTCGTCGTGACCAGCGGCGGTCTGCCGCACGGGCCTTGGCAGTGCCGCGCCCGGCCACTCCGATAGGCCTCGGTTCTCGCCGGTTACTCTGCGTCTGCATGCAGTCGGTTTACGCGGGCGGTGCCGTGCATATACATGGCGGTGCCGCGCCTCTCTCAGACTTGACGGCGTGCTTAAGTTTTAACGAGGTCATTTTTGGGGTCGACCTATTCACCCCCCCCTCTAGGCTTCTATCGAGATCCTACAAGTGGTATCAAAGCTAGGATACTTTGTATACGCTTCACCGCGTGAAGTATGGACGTGCGGAGGGATCGAACAAAGGAGGCAAGACCACCGTTCCGTGGAGGAGGTGGAAGCTAGCGGCGCGAAATGAGCTTTCTCTTGGTACGACCCAAATGAGAGCACCATCAAGGGTGATGCTACCGACGCCGAGAGAAAGGCCGCAAGACTAGCAAGACAAAACACGAGAAGGCAAGAACGAGAAAAGAAGAAGCTAGAAGATCAAGCTAGCATCAAGCTTGCCGAGAAGCTTCAAAGAAAAGATCAAAGAAGATTGATCCGTGAGGCAAGAGCTGCTAGAAGGGCAGCAAGAGAAAAGCAAAGGCAAGAAGAGGAAGCGGAGTCAAGTGAGCTATCAAGTAGCTCCGAAGATGGAGATGATGATATCTCCTACAACAAGAACAAGAAGAAGAAAGAAAAGAAGAGAAGGATGAGTGCAGCGTCAACAACAACAAATTTGCTGCTATATCCTTTAACTATTCTTCGTATTTGACTAACCGCGATAAGAAGTCCTTCATCAATGTGCCCGCAGGAAAGTTGCCCCGTTTTGATGGGACCAACTATGCCAAGTGGAAGCACTTGATGAGAGCCTATCTTAGCGCCCTTCACCCCGGTCTTTGGGAGGTTGTGTGCAGTGGATTTCAGCCACCGGTGAACCCCAAGGAACCAACAAATGAAGAGCTAGCAGCTGCCCACATCAATGGTCAAGCCACAAGCATTCTCCTAAGTGCTCTAGAAGGCAATGAGTACAATAGGGTGATGAATGTCAATGAAGCCAAGAAGATTTGGGACACTCTAGTACTTGCTCATGAAGGTGTAGACAAAGTGAGAAAAGCCAAGATTGACTTGTTGAAAGCCAAGCTCAACCGGTTTGTGATTCTTGATGGGGAAAGTGCTCAAGAGATGTTTGATCGGTTGATGGTACTAGTTGGCAAGATTAGAGGTTTTGGAGATGAGGATCTAGATGACCACACGGTTGTCAAGATCATGCTTGAGGCATATACACCGAGAAATGACATTGTGGTCACCTTAATTTGTGATAAGAAAAGGTTTGAGCACTTCACTCCAAATGATGTGCTTGGTAGGCTGCTCACCTATGACATGCAAAGAGAGGAAGCAAATGAAAGAAGAAAGCTTGGAGAGTTGCAAGCAAAGCTTGAAGGCATCAAGATCAAGGATGTAGCTCTCAAGGCAACCAAGACAAGCAAGTCAAGCTCCTCCAACAAGGTCAAGGGCAGCAAGCAAGCATCTTCAAGTCAAGACAAATAAATGAAGAAGATGCAAAAAAACATTGATGCAACCTCTTCCTCTAGTGATGATGAAGATGATGGGGCTGATTACAAGAAGATCGATGACATGGCCCTATTCATGAAGAAGTATGGGAAGGGGATGAAAGCAAATGGCTACAAGATGGTGCAACGAAGGTTCCCAAACAAGAAAAAGAGGACATGCTTCAACTGTGGCAGCACCGAGCATTTTGTTGCCGATTGTCCTTATGAGAACAAGAACAACAAGTACAAGAAGGACAATGGCAAAGACAAGAAGCAAGACTACAAGAGAAAGGGAAGGAACATGGGTGAAGCTCACATCGGCCATGAGTGGGACTCAACTAAAGAGACAAGTGAAGAGGAAGTTCATGTTGCAACATTTGCTATGCAAGAGACCTCTACACCCAAGCTCTTCAACAACATGACCGATGATGAGGATGAGGAAGAAAATGACTCCACTCATGTTTGTCTCATGGCCAAGCATGAGAAGGTAAAATCCAAACCCAAACCTTCTCCCTCTCTTAGTGATGAATCTAGTGATCTTAGTGAAAGCTCTAGTGATGATAGTGAATCTAGCGATGATGAGGAATATGTTAGACTCACCAAGAACCTAGATCCCAAAACTAGAGGCTTTCTTGCTCAACTAATGGCGGATTTAGAGAGTACCCAAGCGGAGTTAGCAACTAGAGATGGTCAACTTGATAGACTTGAAAAGCTCTATGTTGATAACAAGGATGCTCTTGTAGCTGAGAGAAGTGAGGTGGCCTCCTTGCAAAAGAGCCTAGCTAATGAGCAAGGAGACCATGCTCTCACAAAGAAGGCTATGGTTGCCCTTAATGGAAAATATTGTGACTTGCAAGACAAGCACAAAGAGCTTGAAACCAAACATAGCATTCTTTGGGAAAGCAACTCACAGCTCCTAGCCACAAAGGATACCTCTACTCCCTCCACTAGTCAAGGTTGTGGTAAATGCTATAATATTGATATGAATGCTTATGCCACTAACCTTGCCAACATGAAAGCTATGGAGAAAGAGATCACTAGACTCACCGCTTTGGTAAAGAAGGAAAGTGAAACTGTCAAGCCAGCTGTGAGCAACAAGGTTGAGGCTCCAAAGAAGCCCAACTACATTGATGGGAGAAATCCAAGAATCAAAGATGGACTTGGACACAAGCATGGAAACAAAACCAATGGTCGAAAAGTGATCAATGGTGTTGAATGTGTCAAATTCTTGAGCAAAGGCACGAAAGGGGTACAGAGAGACCTGCACACGCGGCGCTGGACACAAGCCAACCCGAGCGGTTTACATGCGCTACACGCGGGCGAGAAGCAGGGACGAGAAGCGGCGATGCCGCGCCCCAAGAAAAGGGAAGGTCACCTACTCTGCCTCAACTCAGAATAGACCCAAGAAGATGGTCCAAAAACCTATGAAGAAGGTCCAGAAGTCAGAGAATCTTGTCTGGGCTGTTCCAAGAGGCCACTCCTATCAATTAAAGGCAAAAGCAAGCAAGTTGAACTCCAATCCTTGCTTTGAAGTGAAGGCAAACAAACAAGGGGAGGTGTTTGCAAAGTACTTGGGCAATGAAAAGAAAACTCTATTGCAACACCTCTATATGGGTTCCCAAAGTTCTTGTGACTAAGGTAATAGGTCCCAAGAATCTTAGGGGACCTAAACTTGTGAACTAAACTTGTTTTGCAGGCATACTCCTTCGGTGGGTCAAGTTGGGTGTTTGACAAATGGGCCGTACAAATCATATGACCGGAGAAAGGAGTATGTTTTCATCATATTCCCAAACCAATGATGAGAGGAACAACATAAGGTTTGGAAATGATGATGTAAGAAGTGTGATCGGTCTTGGTAAAGTTGCTATCACCCCTGAGCATGATATTTCAGATGTCTTGCATGTTGATTCGTTGGGATACAATGTTGTTGTCGGTCTCACAATTGTGTGAGAAAGGCTACAATTGTCTCTTTACGGATGTTGGTGTGGAAGTCTTTCGCAGAAGGATTCCTCTGTTGTCTTTATAGGCAAACTCAAGAATAAGCTTTACATAGTTGATTTCAACAAAAGCAAAGCTAAGCTTGAGACTTGTCTAATGGCAAAATCTAGCATGGGCTGGTTATGGCATCGCCGTTTAGCACATGTTGGCATGAGGAACTTGGCCAAACTGCAGAAAGACAACCACATCATTGGACTAATGAATGTTGATTTTGACAAAGACAGGATATGTGGACCTTGCCAAGCCGGAAAGCAAGTAGGTGCACCTCACCCACCAAAGAGTGTGATGACCACTACTCAACCGTTGGAGTTGATACACATGGATCTCTTTGGACCGGTGGCCTACCTTAGCATCGGAGGTAACAAATATGGACTTGTTATTGTTGATGACTACTCCCGCTTCACTTGGGTTTTCTTTGTCTTTGATAATTTTCAGGTACAAGAGAAGGTGAAAACCTTCATCAAGAGGGCACAAAGAGAATTTGGTCTACTTGTCAAGAAAGTGAGAAGTGACAATGGAACCGAGTTCAAGAACACCCAAGTTGAAGAGTTTCTTGATGAAGAGGGCATCAAGCATGAGTTTTCAGCTGCATATACCCCTCAACAAAATGGTGTAGTAGAGAGGAAGAACCGTACACTCATAGAGATGGCAAGGACAATGCTTGACGAGTACAAGACTTCGGACATCTTTTGGTGTGAAGCCATCAATACCGCTTGTCATGCCATCAACCGCCTCTACCTACACAAGAAACTCAAGAAGACTTCATATGAGCTCTTAACCGGTAACAAGCCTAAGGTGTCATACTTTAGAGTGTTTGGGTGTAAATGTTTCATTCTTAACAAGAAGCCCCGAACCTCTAAGTTTGCACCTAAAGTTGATGAAGGTTTTCTTCTTGGTTATGGATCAAATGAGCATGCCTATCGTGTTTTCAACCAAACCACCGGTAGGGTTGAAATCACTATAGATGTGACATTTGATGAATCTAATGGCTCTCAAGTAGAGCAAGTTGATCAAAGTGTTGTAGGAAAGGAGGATCCACCTTGTGAGGCAATCAAGCAATTGGCTATAGGTGATATAAGACCTCAAGAAGATCAAGCTAATGGAGAGGAGGATCCACCGGTTGTTGCTTTGCAAAAGATTTCCGCCGACGTACTCGATGACCAAGTGCGGCAAGACGCTCTTTGGAAGTGTCCAAATAGCGGGCGTCGCGCACCATCATCGTGGCGCAAAGGCCGCGCCACCTACCTCGGCGGCGGCTCCACCCGCATCACTGTTCAACCACTTGATCTCGCTCAATTCTTGAAGGCGATGATGAATATGATGAAGATCAAGAAGAACATGCGTAAGGCGTTGATCACCCACGACTCACGACAAACAATCCAACGGGATCATCCCGTTGACAACATCCTTGGGAGTCTCCGAAAGGGAGTTACTACTCGATCTCATCTAGCAGCTTTCTGTCAACATTACTCGTTTGTTTCATCTTTGGAACCGCAGAAAGTTGAGGATGCTCTCAAGGATCCCGATTGGGTGTTAGCCATGCAAGAAGAGCTCAACAACTTTGAAAGAAATCAAGTGTGGGACTTGGTGGAAAGATTCAAGACAAACATCATTGGTACCAAGTGGGTATTCCGCAACAAGCAAGATGAAGATGGGTTGGTGACAAGAAACAAGGCAAGATTGGTTGCTCAAGGCTTCACTCAAGTAGAGGGCTTGGACTTTGATGAGACCTATGCACCGGTGGCAAGACTAGAAGCAATTCGCATTCTTCTAGCCTTCGCTGCCCATCATGACTTCAAACTGTTCCAAATGGATGTCAAGAGTGCATTCCTCAACGATCCACTACAAGAGGAAGTGTATGTTGAGCAGCCACCCGGTTTTGAAGACCCAAAGTTTCCCAACCACGTCTACAAGCTCCGTAAGGCGCTCTATGGGCTTAAGCAAGCACCTAGAGCATGGTATGAATGCCTTAAGGAATTCTTGCTCAATCAAGGCTTTGAAATAGGCAAAACTGATCCTACTCTCTTCACTCATAAAGTTAGCAATGATATCTTTGTATGCCAAATATATGTCGATGACATAATATTTGGTAGCACTAACAATATGTATGTTGAGAAATTTAGTAGGACACTGACCAAGAGATTTGAGATGTCCATGATGGGTGAGCTAAAAGTACTTCCTCGGGTTTCAAGTCAAGCAAATGGAGGAAGGGACATTTATTTGCCAAACAAAGTACACCCATGACATGCTAAAGAAGTTTGATATGGCTAAGGCAAAGCCAATCAAAACTCCAATGCCAAGCAATGGACATCTTGATCTTGATGAGGAGGGTCCAGCCATGGACATGAAGGTATATCGCTCCATGATTGGATCTTTGCTTTACCTTTGTGCTTCTAGGCCGGACATAATGCTTAGTGTGTGTATGTGTGCTCGTTTTTAAGCCAATCCAAAGGAATGTCACAATGTGGTCTGTTAAGAGAATCTTGAGATACTTAGTTCTCACTCCTAACCTTGGCTTGTGGTATCCCAAGGGTTCCAAGTTCAATCTACTTGGCTATTCGGATTCCTCGACTATGCCGGTTGCAAAGTAGATCGAAAAAGCACTTCGGGGACATGTTAATTCCTTGGATGGTCCTTAGTGTCTTGGAGCTCTAAGAAGCAAAATTGTGTAGCCCTTTCCACCGCCGAGGCCGAGTATGTTGCGGCCGGTGCATCTTTGTGCTCAACTACTTTGGATGAAGCGGACCTTAAAGGATTACGGATGTCATTTCACAAAGATACCTCTTCTTTGTGACAACGAGAGTGCCATCAAACTTCGCAAATAACCCGGTAGCACACTCTAGAACAAAACACATAGACATCCGTCATCACTTCTTGAGAGACCACAAACTCAAAGGAGATATCGCAATTCGTCATGTGAGCACCGAAAAGCAACTAGCCGATATCTTCACCAAGCCTCTCGATGAGTCAAGGTTTTGTGCTTTGCGTAGTGAGCTAAACATTCTCGATTCTCGTAACTTGGTTTGAATTCCAGCACACATGCGGTTTGTTTGAGACACTAGATCGACATAGGAAAAGTTTGTGAAAACTTTCATATTGTGTTTCAAAAGGATTTCAAATTCTAATCCGAAATTCAATGCCATTGTTCTTTATTGATGATCTGTTCCTGGCAATGAATTTTGGTGTCTCTGTGATCAAGTCTGAGGAGAAATAAGTCAGAAAGTGGCAATATATATGCGGGGATACGATTGGATGGAGCGGTAGTGCCGCGTGATATATGCACGCCGGTGCCCCGCGAATCACGGCAATGCCGTGTCTCCAAATAAGGCGGCAGCCGTGCGGCCCAGATTTTACCCCTCGGCGGCTTTGCTCAAAGTATCAAAATTCATGTCCCCAATCTCTCCTATACATATATTTGGCCAAAATACGTTCTATCAGCTGCAGTTTCTGATCAAATTCCTATCTCTTGCATAGATGGATCCAGGAGGTGATCCCCATGGCAAGAGGAAGATGAGGGTCAAGGTGGTTGAGAAAAGAGGCCATGGCAGAAAGAACATGGGCAGAGGAGCAGGTGGTAGCAGCAGTGGGTCAGCAGGACTCACTAAGGAGCAGCAGCAGCAGTATGGGTACACCATTGTGCCTGATGGTGACCAAGGCACCCCTGAGCACCTCTCTGTGTTTGACAACAGCTACATGCAGCAGGTTGAGGGTGTCTTTGAGATGGCAGCCCCTGCAAACGATCCACCCATTCCAGTTGTGAGCTACCTCGGGAAGCGAGGGGAAGTGGCAGATGCTAGAGCATACAATGTCTACAATGATGAGTAGACAGAAGGCATTGATGAGAGGTTTTGGGTGGCCTTTCACTCAAACTTCTATTTGACAATTCTCTTTCACTCATCCAAGAGCAAGATCACCACTATGCACTACATAGACTTTGAGAGGATGGCTGAGAAGGAAGAGGATGCCTTCAATGAGGCTATTGAGGCTTGTGACAGATTTGAGCTGACAGACATCATGTCTTTCAAGCATGATTGGAATGAGGAGATTCTGAGTCAGTTCCATGCACTTACCACTAGGACGCATATCGAGACACCATTCACGGATGATGACAAGAGGCACTACGTGAGTTGACTTTGTCACATTCTCGTCGATTCTAGGGTTTGGAGCTGATCACGAGCGGTTCCACGGACATTCATGAGATTGATCCCGTTGACATCAAGGTGATCAAGGACTGGCAAAGCCAAGTCTTCACGATGGCAAGAGAAAGGGTCCGAAAGACTTCTTTTATGTCATCATGAACAACCTCTGCAGATGCACTATTGATCCCAAGGATGGGGCAGCCTCAGACATCAATGGGTATGCCAGAAACCTTCTTGCCCACTTCAGAAATGATGAGACATTCAATGTTGGGAAGTTCATCTGGAGGCAGCTGGCAAATGCCATGGATGATGCTAGGAGGAACCTACCATATGCTCCCTACCTCATGTTTATGATTGAGAGGGTCACAGGGAAGATCTATCCCAAGGACTGTTTCCACACAGCCTACAACATTGAGAAGACCCATGGTTTGGAGGGAGGGAAGACCAAAGGCGGATCCACGGCGGGAGCCACCTCGGTGGTAGAGAGGACTTGGAGCAGCCCTCTAGCTCTAGGCCCGGGAGGCACAATGGTTCTCGATCCAAGGTGAAGAAGTGGATCAAGGCCATCTTTGGGCACTGCGCATACGCTTCACGAGCGACTCCTATGAGATGCGCAGGGGGGTGAGGCAGGCTTTCAAGAGCATTAGGGAGAAGCAAGGACTCCCAGTTCCTCCTTCTATCCCTAGACCACCTCAGTATGACCTCCCAGAGTTGTCAGCTACCAGCAGCTCAGACCAGGACTTGTCAGACTTGCTTGGCTCGTTCTCGCAGCAGGTCCCAGCTCGTCGCTCTACTCGTCGCTCCGCTCAGACTAGTGCTGTTATTTCAGAGGAGGAGGACGAGGACACCGCCTACCGTCGTCGGGATGATTCTAGTGAGGAGTGACTCCGCTTCCTTTCTTCTCTTTTCTATGATCTTTTTGGTGCTTGACGCCAAAGGGGAGAAAAATTAGAAGAAATGAGGGGGGTCAAACTTTCGGCATACCTGGATGTTCGAGGATGTTGCGGCCAGCTTGGAGCCTCAGAGTTTAGATCCTTTGAGAGTAGCTTGTTAGGTGTGAGTTTGAGAGAAACTCTATTTTATGTAATAATGCCACCTATGACTTGTTATTTCTCGGATTTGGTCTGTTGAATGCTTAAACTCTGTTTTAGATAATCTGGCCGCAAGTTGTTTTATATCTTTGTGGATGATGTTAAATGCAATGCGTGCATGCGGCGATAGGCGCGGCAAGTGTCGTGCCCGGGCGCTGCGCGATTGCCACGCATTATCGATCGCGAGCATGCACAACCCTTTGTGCTCGATCGCTTTCTTATGTCATATGCATCACGGATATATTTTTATGACACCCTGTTGAGCACCCCACAGCAACCATGGATGTAGGGGGAGGCCTTGCACACTTTCTAAATGTGTGACTTGACTCTTATGTCAAATTGAGAATTCAAATCTCACTCACACATTTAGGGGGAGGCCTCACTACACCTAAATATGTGAAATTGACCTTTTATGTCAATAATGAGAATTCAAAACTCATTCACATATTTAGGGGGAGGTTCCTACATCCTTGGTCTTCGAAATCTAAGTTTGATTTTACATCTTATGTAAGCTCTAATTTGGTTGTCATCAATCATCAAAAAGGGGGAGATTGTAAGTGCAATCAAGCTCTAAGTGGGTTTTGGCGTTGATGACCACCGAATTAGAGAACTAATGGGATTTACGAAGATGACATGCGAGGAATAAAATATGGAGTTGATGTACGGTCCAAAGGTATCCAATGAGCTAGTTGGTGGCGTTTCCTGGATCAAGGCGTTTAAATTATTTCATATATTGAATCTTGAGTTTAGGAAATGCCGTACTATTAAGAGGGATCCTAGGATTCTCGGGTATCTGTGGACCAAGTGCTCTAAGTCTCAAATCAGACACAAAACTCAACTCCAAGCCCGATCGGCCAAAGATTTCATCAAAGAATCTCACCTTTTGTCGACAGGCGGCGATTGGGTGCAGCGCATGGCGCGCATGGCGTGCCCAGGCGAAGGCGTGTCGATCTTGGCGATGCCACACTTAAACCCGACCGTTGGGACTGTGGGATATAAATACCTATGCTACCCCTCCCACAACGGTCACCTGGCTCACTCTTCTTCTTCCTCCCGACCAGAACAGCCAGGAGACACCTCTTGCTCTCTCTCACTCCTCCATTGAAGCACCTTGAGCTCCCTACTCAATCTCTCACTTCCCACCAGGGATTTTTGAGGGAAACAGCTGTAAACTTCGATTGGAGACCGGATCTACTACTTCCCCCACTCAAAAGAGCATTTGGTTCACGTTTGGCGAAACCCTAGGGTTCTTTACTCTTGGAGCTTGCTCCTAGACGGCTAGGCATCGCCCTTGAGCGTGCCCCCTTCGTGTGGCGCACCTTGGGAGGTTTGTAACCTCACACAAACAAAGAATACATTACCCCACATCTCTAGGGTTGACTCCCTAGACTTGTGAACGAGGGAAAAAGCAAGCCGGTGGGCAAGCTAAGCCTTGTGTGGCAACCTCAACAACGTGGACGTAACCCAGCCTGTGTGGCGACGGTGAACCACGGAATAAATCCTTGTGTCACTTGTGTTCTTTACATTCTTGCATATTTATCTTGTGAGCTAGGGTTTCGTCCCGATCTATCTTGTTGTAGGGTTTCTGTCATATTTGGCTAGTCTCTTGTGAAGTATTTGTGTGCAGGAACAAGTGTGAATCACGAGCACCAAGTTTACAGCTCTCAGATTCACCTTGAGGTCACCTCTGTCGGGTGACCCGCGGCAAAGAGCCGCACCTAGACGTGGCAAAGTGCCGCGCTGACGGCCAGCGCCGCCCCCGGCAGCCTCGGTTCTCGCCCCTGGTTACTCTACTGTCATGCAGTCGGGTTTACGCTGGCAAGGTGCCGTGCATATACGTGGCGGTGCCACGCCTCTCTCTTTTTTTTTTTGCTTAAGTTTTAACAGGTCGATTTTTGGGGGTCAGCCTATTCACCCCCCCTCTAGGCTTCCATCAGATCCTACAAAAACCAGATGATGCTATATGTGAGCCCTGGAAGTCAAATCTCACATATAATTTACAAATAAATGATATTATCAATTCACAATTCTTAAAATAAAATGAACCTAACAAAAAAAATATAACCTCGGCTAGCGCATGAAAAAAACTCTCTGTTCTTCTGATGTAGGCACCACAGGGACCGACTGACCGGTTGATCACAAGCCTAACTTCTTCCCGAGGTGTGGGGAATAGCAAGAGTGAGTCCATGTCGAACTCCACAAATATAGCTAGGCAATATCTTCCCCAAAACCCATGATCATTATAACATAAATAATGAATAGCATGAAATGATAAATCATGAACAATTTAATAAGCATGTAAAGCCAACAGTTATAAACATCAAGTTAATTATCAACATAATAAGCATGTGATTCTATTCATAGATGTCTCCAAGGCCGTTCATGACCGTGAACACGGCCATTATAACAGTTTTAACTCTGCTGCAGAGGTGTACACTTTCACTACGGGTCATGGTTTCCACCAGTAGGTTCGCGACTCCTAAACAAATGAAAACCATATAAAGCCTTTCAAAGGGGTTATCTAAGTATGCCGAATAGCGATAGGGCTACAACCCATTCTCTTCCGTTTCGGTAACCATCGACACAAATAAACACTATCCCCCTGAACGACTAAAGCGAGCCATGTGACCCCCATAGTTGTAATTGTATACCCCTGATGATCACAAATGAATAAGTCCTTATGAAGAGCTAAGAGCATCATAAATAAAACATAGCTCTTTAAGCCCTATGAACCATGTTATCAACAATTCATATTTAACGTTCGGTGCATAAACATTAAGCAAGTCATAAGATCATGGTTCAAAGATAGCATATCCCGAACTATACTTGCCTTAAATATAAATCCTTTCTTCAAGTCCAATGCTTTCCCAAAAAACACCTTCTTCATCAACTTCTTATAGATCACGGTCTTCTTCGAGATCAACAACATAAAAAGCTCACCGATCTACTCGATTCCAATCAAAGAACACATAAACATATGGATCCAATCATGCATGGCAAACAAGACTACCATTAGAACAGTACACCAACAATGGGAAAACAGTTTGAAAAGCTTATAAAACTATCCTACACGTCACTACGATCACAACAGACATAAAGATTACGAAATCGAGCTAAAGCGGCGTAGATATGAATTTTACAAGTTTATTAGTAATAAAATAATAAACTAAATTCAAATTCGAAATTTAAAAGTTTGAAACCAGAAAAACAGTGATACTAATATGTAGATTACGAAATTACGAATCTAACGAAATTTGAACGGGTCAAAACGGTTTTAAAACGAGAAAGATATGGAGATTTGACTCAGAGTGGCAAAACTGTAAATACAGCGAAGTTAATTTCGAAATAAAATAAATAAAATTAGGTTTTTCAAACCTGGGAGGAGCTAGTGCATAAAATAGAGGAAACTGAGGGTCTCTTTAACAAAAAGGGCTGGTGAAAGGGTATCTTCTAATCTAGAGCGTTGATCAAACAACGGACGGCTCATGCTGATTGTAGGAATAGATGTGTATTGCCATGGTATTCCTAGATTTATTCTTGTGAAGGAAAACGGCAAGGAAATCATATGATGTCATTGCATGATGTCATCAAGCAAGCTAAGCAATCGGATGAACTCACCTAGAGGCTTCCCGTCGGCAGGGATGGCTTGCTGCAGGGGTTCGGCGGGGTGGACGAATTGGGTGAACACGACTTGCATCTACTGCTTCACGGTGTGCAAATAAATAACTTGCGTGCTGGATCGCTAGGTGTTTGATTTGGAGAAGATGGTGCTTACGGCTTGGATGGTGGTGTACGTGTAGATAGCCTGGGAGAACAGGGTGCATAGCTCGTCGATGGTTTGCATACAGCGGCAAGGCAGCAGACGGCGAGCACAGTTGCGGCGGCTGCAGGTGCTTCTCGGCGATGGCAGATTTAGGGCTCGCGGCTGCTGCTCGATGGAAAAGCGACGCTCGCGTTAGGGTTAGGAAAAGGTACGGCGCAGCTGCAGCTTGACTTTTATAGGCAGCCTCGACGTGCAGGTAAGGAAAAGGAAATCACGGCCAGAGAAGAGGGTGGCCTGGGGCCTGGCGGTAGAGCGAAGGGGAAAGGCCAGTGTGGGCCTGCGGGTCAAAATGCCAGGAAGAGAGAAAGAAGATAAATAAAATGTCTTTTCTTTTATTTCATACTCAAATTCAAATAAAATTTCATAAGGGATTTGAAAACTTTTGTAAACTCAGTCAAATCCAGTCACCTCAAAAATAATATGCAGTGGCATGAATGCATCAAGCACGTATCTAACCTTATGATAAATTTTAATTTCATAAAGATATTTATTTTCCTATTTTTTTATGAGCACAAAAATACATAAACAAATCATTTTATTCTATTTTCAAAAGAGGCAAAATTTGGGGTGTTACACCCGCCTGCTTTTGATTGGAATGTCGAACTTCATGCTGGACCTTGGCCGCGCCCTCCCACTCATCCATGCTTTGCCGGAGTAATTTGAAGATAATAGATTTTGCGTTGAGCCTAAGGTGTGGTGCGGTCCAAGTGAATAGTAGCAAAGAGCGGTTAGATACTCATTATCCCTGTTAACATTGACGAGAGGGGCTCGCGACCGTAGGACTATAGTCTCCCCGTGTAGGTCTTGAGCCTTAGTCATGCCCATGGCTAGAGCTTAAGACCCGCGTTGGAGATTATAATCCTGCCGAGGGGGCGCAAAGCGTCTCGATCGTTGTCTCTACTCGAAGTCCGGACGGAGGAGGGGCGCTTCTAAACAGATGCACCCTACTTGAATCAGTATTGAACTTGTATTGCTAGTTTGTGCATTGTGGCTCAACAAACGAATTCAGCTTTTTGATTTGTTCCGTAAAGAGGTAAATTGTGGCCTTGTGTAGTTGTGTTGAAACAAATTTGGCATCGAACGCTCACCTCATTCTCTCTCGATCGATCGAAATCGGGCATGTGAAATGACTCCATACGTGACCCCCGATGTACGGTACACCTCGCATACCGTGGTGTTCGAGCATGTCATCATGATTACGATTCTACGTACCGTCTTCGAAAAAAACGAGTCTTTTAGGATGGTGCGAGATGACACCTGCGAGAGGATGGACCGGAACGACGAGTTTTTATATTCCCAAAAACGTTTTGACCAAAAACCTTTTCCAACAATACTACGGGGACTCGCGCGGCCGGCAGAGGCATAGACGGCCGGCCGTGGCAACGTGAACGCTTCTGGTTCCTTCTCGCACAAGCGTCGGATTAGTACTACTCCTAGACGAGAGCCACCGGCAGGCCCCATAATTTAAAATACCTAAAAATGTTTTAACCGACAAACCAAAAATCTAAATTAAATTCGATTACAATCGTAAATTTGTTTTGACCGAAACCTTTTCCAACAATATTGTACTTTTTACGGGGACTCGCTAGCGGCGGCGAGGCAGAGCCGGGCCGGCCGTTAAACGTGAACGCTTTGGTTCCTTGTCGCGAGCGCGTTGGATTAAATTATACTACTAGTGAAAATTTTTGTCTCGCGGTTTTCAAGCACGCAACAGGCCACGTCGGGACGAGCTGCAGGAGGAGGCAACATGAAGCCGAACGAGAGAGAAAGAGCATGGCCACCGGGCGGGCCCCATAATTTAAAATACCTAAAAAATGTTATAACCCGACAAACCAAAAGTCTAAATTAAATTCGATTACACCATTAAATTTGTTTTAATAAATTCTTCAAAACTAGATATCACATGGATATGTTTAGATAAAATTATAAGTAGGCCGCACTAATAATAGTTTTTTTTACAAGGGCACTAATAATAGTTGGTATAGAGTATTAGAGATATAAAGGAGGAATGAGTGCGGGAGAGTGCTGTAAAGAAGGGTGATGACCAGGATATATAGAGGAAGTTAAAGAAATTTTTAAATTTACGTAAAAATCCAAAAATCCTAAAAATCCAGATTTCATAAGAATTAGGTGCGACATGGGTCATATTTCATAAGGCATGCGAATTCGGGTCATATTTCTAGCGGCACCTAATAACGGGTTAAATTTCATAATTTCTCGTTAATTGTATACATGAAGCTGCCAGAAGTAATGGTTTAGCAGCTCTGTCATAGTTATATCTTGTTGGCTACTCTACTAAGCAACTCCCCTGTCATATTTTTTCTAGGGCGAAAATGGATGAAAAACTCGATGGTTACACTCCCGCCCACACCTAGGGTGGCCTCGTCATATGTCTTACCAACCTCATCATCTTTGTGGATGCGACGACCTTGGAGGCGGACCCAACACCGATCTAGCGCGAACGCTAGGAACTAGTCTGTTGTGTCGCCTTACAAATTTATGTGACTCATTCTATCTAACTTGTACAAAAATTGTGTTATCTTAAATACCTTTTGTCGGGTTGATCGTGTACAACCACAAAGAACTAGGCGGGAGATCATGGGTGTGTTTGGCAGGGCTTCTCGGAAGGGGCTTCACTAAAGGAGCCGGAGCGGTTTTGGAGAAGCTCGAAATTGGGGCTCCTCCAAAATGGCTCCGGCTCCTCCTTTTCCAATAAAAACGGCTCCAAACGGCTCCTCCTCCCGCATCACCGTTTGGTAGGGCTCCTCCGGAGGAGCCGGAGCCAAGAAGAAGCCCCGCCAAACATGCCCTATAAAAGGATTAAAGAGAATATCATATCCATCTCTGCTGTAGTGCTTTGGAGCAATTTGAAGATAATACTAGATCTTTGTGGTGCGGCCCAGTGAATAGTAGTATAGTAGCTAGTATGTTGCGCATGGTGCCTTCTAAAACGTATGGTGTGCAAATGAATACTCTCTCCCCCAAAATCTTTGAACCTAATTTTTTAACAAATTTATTTGAAGATACAAATGTTGCACTTATTTTGTAAAAATCGAGTCAAAGTTGTGACACGAAAACCGAGAACGATTAACATTTTGGGACGAAAGTTTGACTATTAAGTATATAGAAAATAATAATATTGATACTTAGATCTCCAAATAAAATTTATTACGGAAGTATGATCCGATATCAATCTAATGATACTTATTACATATTGTAAACATGTAGTAGTTTTTCTATACATATGGTCAAAGTTATAAAGGTTTGACTTATCCACAAACTAGCCGTGTGTTTGGTTGGAGAGCGGAGCGAGAGCGGGTTGGAGTTGAACCTCTTTTTCGGTGTTTGGATGCGAGGAAGGAAGGAACGGAGCCAACCCATGAGAGGAATATTCGGGAGGATGCGGTCGGCTCCGTTGTCCGTCGCCTCTCTCGACGGAGCGAACCCCCGTTTCGAAACGCGGGTTCCGTTTCTCCATCCCGTTTCTCTGTGAAATCTCGCGCCCGGCGCCGGCGAGGGTCGCCGCTCCTCCAGGCCGGGGCTGCGCACCTTCCCCTCGGACGTCGGTCTTGCGCGGCGAGGGGCGGCGACATGCATGCTCTAGATCAAATTTGGCATATTTTGAGGCGGAAGGAGTCGCGGCTTATCGGCCGGCCCGGTCGGCGATATTTTCTCTCAAATCATCCCGGCCCGGCCAGCCGGTACTTTCTCTCACAAAGATCGGCCCGGCCCGGACGGCCCGGCCCGAGCAGGCTCTATGTTCGGCCTTGTGGCCTTGTGTCGAAAACAAATTTGGCAGCCCCTAGATCAAATGGAGACGCAGGAGCTTGGCTAAACTCTCTGTCTCTTCTCTCTCTCTCTATGCGTCTCTTGTCTCTTCCTTCTCCCATAATGCATCGAACAGGCCCCGTCAAATGACTCAATATGTGACCCTACAGGCCCGGTCATTGTAGTCAACGCCTTCTACAAACCCGTGCCGATGGAAAAAATGGAAAAAGGAGTTCTCAGGGATCGCTGCGAGTGTAGATGACACCGCGCTGCGGCCCGCACCAACGATGGACGGAACAACGATGGCAGCATGGGCCCTATTGTACTCAAAGGATTCGCGTGCACGGCATACAAGATCTCCCAGGGGCCCCGCCCCCCGTACCGCTACTCGCCGACCCTTCACAAAGAAAAAAAGGAAAAAAAAAAAAAAAAACGATTTCTATTTTTATTCGGGAGTGTCTGAGTGCCGCCAAAAGACTACAACAAGTACTACTACAAAGATATATCGAATCTGTTCGGTGATTTTGGCTGATTGAATAGTATTCGTGAGAGAATAAGCTGAAATAAGATAAGCCAAGTTATTTTTTTCGTTTTTGCAAAAATCCAAGGATGGCAAACTAGTTTAGCAAACTCTTATAGATGCTATGTCATTTTACCGTTAACACTACGCCACAACACCGAATCACCATTAGAACATCTGACGCTAAAATTTTTCTTTATCGATGGATGATCTGACGCTAAACATTACTAAGAGACGATCTGACGCTAAATCCTTGATTAACGATGTGCTGTCTGACCCTAAAAGTTCCAGATTCAGCGTCCATCGGTCTGACGCTAAAACAGACATAGCGTTGCGTAGTCTGACGCTAAACTTGTATATGGGCCCATCTCTACTCGACCCGGCAAGGACGTGAATTTTGGCCCGGCCCATGAGTACAGAGGGGATGGGGAACGAGCGTGTTTCTTCTACCCTAAAATTCCGAATCAGTGCCGCCGCCGGCACTCTTCTATCTTCTCCCTCCCGATGCTCTCCAGGCACGGCTGGTGATGGATCTGGGACACCGGCGGAAGAAGCGGCACCCCAGGCCAAGGAGGCGACGGAGGCAGTTGGAGCTGCGGGACCTGCGTACCTCCTGTTCCGCTGCGGCCTGGGCACACCTGCTAGCGGCGCGGACCTCGTGCGGTGGCACATGAAGGACCGCCTGGTCAGTCCCCTCCCCACGCCGGTGAGTATTGCAGATCCCCATCCCCTTCTCCCTCTCCTCTCCATCTCCATCCGTTTCTCCTAACCCTAATGCCTTCTTGATTTTTTTGATGAGATTTTCAGATCGAAACAGCTCTGATTCATGGCTGCGTGCTTTGTGTAGAGAAGTAGAGGTTTGTATGTGCGTTTGAAGCAGGAGGAGCAGGGCAGACTTGATCCGGGCTCCTTTCTTGTGGTCGCACGGTAACGTGAGTTCCTGGTGATATGCTCTGATCTGCATGCTATCAGTTTTCGGTGATCTGATCTGCTCGTGTGCATCCTTGATCTAAATATCTTCTTAATCGACTCAACTAAAAGAGCTTAAACTTTCTTTTTAACTCTAGATATTTATCTTTGGTAATTAGTTATCAACTTCAAGACCTGTATTACCTTGAGAAAAGGTCAAATCAGAGAAGAAATGTTTGACACGTAGTGCAGGCAGCTAGTACAACGAACAACTGTCATGTATCTCGTTCAGGCTCTGAGAGTTTAGATGAGCTGACATCTTGTGTAATCCATAGGTTAGGCATGGGTGATGAGAAGAGTGTGATTCAACTGTTGGTAACCTTGAATAATTTGACATTCCAATGTTTCCAATTTTATAAGTTATATTGCAGGGTACAGTTGCTTCTAAATGGTTGGCATCTTTGCCATCCATTGAAGGGTACAGCTGTTTCTAAATGGCAACTCGAACATGCTTCTCAATTTTCTTGATTTGCCTAAGGATACAGCTGCTTCTTTTAGTACATTTTAAATTTGTACAAAGCACAAACTGGTCCTCAAGCTGAGAGCTATCATATTATAATCAAATAGTTGGCATCTTTGCCATCCATTTTATGCTACAGAGCATTTATTTGTATTACTCTTGTGTAGGTGAACAAGGTGATCCTTGGGCAAGTAAGGTGTCTTCTACTGAAGGTAATCGACACGCACTCAGAGAAGCCCCCTACCCACCCCAGTTCAGTCCCTGCAGTAATTGATTTTAGTTCATGGATACTCAGTTGTATTGCCTGGCCGTGTTTGTTTGATCTGAGCTGACTACTTCAATTTTCTTTAGACCTTGCAATCCAATCCGTATAGCCTGGCTGTGGCTTCTGGTTTATTCACCATTGATTTATGCTGCGTTTTCTCAAACAAATACCTTAGGTGGACTGGATTAGCAAATACAAACTCAGGAAAACAGATGTGATTTATGCTATAATTTCTCTTTTGAGAAAACCAAGCCAGAATTCTGATCCTCCATTTATTCAGAAAAAAATGATTCTGAATTTGAATTTGGTGTAGTGCTTGTTTTGTTGTCTCTTCTCAAAATTGATGTTTCTTTTTCTTCCTTTTCTCTTGAACTGAGTTGCATGCTCCAGAGGATATGATGACCCTTTCCCCAGATGATCGACAATGAACATACTGAGTGCTATAATTTCTCATTCGAGAAAACCAAGCCAGAATTCTGATCCTCTGATTGTTTCTTGGAAAAATAATTTCTTTGACTGTTTTGTTGATTTACCTTTTTCCTTTACCTTTCTGTTTCCACCTGCTTGCTCTTTTTTGAAGTAACTACGTATTTTTAACTGATATTTTTAAATTCGACTGTCATTTGAGTTTTGTGTTGAAAACTGATTACCAATGGATGAATTATTATGGCCATTGTGTATGAGTCAACGCCATAATGATCCTCCCCATGTCGTGCATACATGGAACCTGTGCCTGATAACACTTGTTCAGCTTGTGTGTGGATATCTTCTGACCGAATGATATTTTAAGTTTATAGTGTTTTTGTGGATTGTGTTGTTTATACAATTATTTAAATATCACCAGTCCAGTATATTAGGTGGTGTAATTAAACTGCTTTTCTTTGTGTAACTGTTCCTTCCTCATGACAATACTTTAAATTTTGATGTGCGTACATACAAAACTGTACTGACATATGCTCTGATCATTGTTCACATTTACAAAGAGTCCATCCAATAGTTAGCTTAAGAAGAATTTATCCAGTAGTTAATAAGTAGTTCTGCATAGGAATTACTGGAGTAAACTATGAAAAGCAGAGCTTATCCTCTACATGAAGCAAGGAGCAGGTTGATGAATTTCTTGTTCAACCTACCCAGGTCTGTCCACAAGCAGAGGTGGGCACCAACCTTCTGATGGATAACTGTCTACCACCTTCACAAGGTAATTAGCTGATGGTGCAGTGATCATTCCCCCTTCTTTTCTAGTTTTCATTAGTATGATTCAGACGCACAATCTTTATGCACAAGGATCATACATATGTTAGATGTCTAAGAAATAATTCTGGTCTACTTTTGTTTGTTATTTGTGTGGTCAGAGAATAAGGCTGATTATGTTTGTGCCTGTTGCCTACAAACCTGAGATGATTATTTGAGTCGACAATCGTGATTTCATCACATGTTTCTATTTTTCCTATTTTGTGCACTTCTAGAAAGTAAAGAAAAGCATGCATAATAATATAATCTTGAGAATTATTATACATGCACCTATGCTAGCTCAATATTTTGACCATTGCAACTCACTGTATGTAAATTTCATTCTCATTATGCAGATTGGAGGGGGATGAGCAGACACTCAACTCAGGTGAAAACACTATGAACTTGAGCTGCTAACTTGTCTGTATTGCATATAGGTATAACTAGGTTGAGCTAGTAGTGATATATATGTAACAACCCCAACTGGATAGTTGATTTATTTTTGCAGTTAGATCTGTTTGTTTTTTAATAAATTGCACAGTAGGGGTGATCCCCCTCCTGTTTCCGCTCAAAAAAAAAAAAAAAGACCACGATGAGGAAGGAGTATGTGAAGGTGTCCTGCTGTCGCCTGTTCCATGGTATTATTATGAAGTCTATATCCAAAAGCGCACACAATATTGTTAGCTTGCTATGGCGATCTTGTTCATGTATTGGCCGGCAATAACAAAGGAAGATGCACACATGTTTATCTTTTATAATGCAATCGACTGATAACAAAAGCTTATGGTCTATTTGGATATCTTTATCTACTTTCAGTATGGTTCATTTCATTTGCTTGTAAATGCATGTCTGCTGTGTTCATTTCTGTATAGATGCAATAACCAAGCAGCCTGTATACTTACAAGGCAGGAAAAAATATCTTATTAATTTGCCTAACATATTATCTCTAGCATGTATGCAAGCATGTCACTCGATTTGGTAATTAAAATAGCTCTTGATATTACACCATACCTATTGGATTTTGGAAATAGATAGTCGTCTGTTCTAAAATGTACCTACTGCAGATCATTTCTTATTTAATTTTAGCCACAAACATCAAAGTTTAAAGAATTAATTCAGAACAAAACTAAAATGTCCTATTGTATACATTTTTGCCTTAGTGCCCTTCTGTGTGATGACCTGCCAAAGGAGAGCATCCCAGTTGTTCTTGTGAGCAGCATTGGGGGCCTTAGTGGATTGCAGTTAAGTCTTATATATTTAGAAAATGAAACACATAGGTTTGGCCATTCAAACTCTTGCAAGCTGATAATGTATTGCTGCCGCTATTGTACTGCTACTACTGTATTTGTCATTCTATTGCTGCTGCCACTGTATTATTATATCACTCATTTGGCATTCAATTATTCTTGCTATTGTACCACTACAACAGTTCATATATTTTCTGCACTTATCTAATTACATGGTTACATTTTTCAGGAATGTTAGGCATTGCCTTTGACTTAAGTTTCTGGAAAATGATTATCCACATAACCCGATGGATTTTGGCAAGTCATTCCAACTACAACTATTTTTTTTTGGTGATTCATCTATGAAATCTGTAAGATTGTCAGCCCATTTGGCGCTCTTTATCTTGCCAAGATTGGCCACTGGCTTTAGAATTTGTATACCTACTAGCCTATTGAGATGTGCATTCTTGTAATCTTTTGGAGCCTAACCTTTGTTGGAGAATAAAACCGTGTGCAAGACAATGTATTGTTATATATGTATATATATGTATTGACCCCTATGTGATGTATGTGTGTGTATCTTTATGTGATAGACCTTAAGTTTGAAGTCGGGCATCATTTGTGCTGCTTTTCTAATTGTATTTTTTTATTTTTGCATATTTATATTGTCCGTTGGACAATCTGGACGCTATAAATGCTTGGACTATTGGATGGTCTCGACGCTATATGTATGCTAACAGAGTATCTCGACGCTAAAGAATAGCAAAGGAGAGTCTCGATGCCAAAGAAATTCAGTGCAAATGAACCGCCTCCACGCCAAAAGTCCTAAGTAGCGCCAGACTTACAAATAGCCACCTGAAGTCCGACGCTATATGTTCTTAGGGTCGATTATCCGACGCTATATGTATTTACAAATACCGACCATCCGAGGGTAATTGGGGTGTTGTGGTGTAGTGTAAATGTATACGTGAAACCGCTAGGAAGCAATAGTTTTGTTGGCTATTCTATTTTTTCGTGTAAAATCGATGCCAAGACTCTCCACAAATAATTATCGGTGCTCAAAACGATCAAACCCCGCAACCGGTAGAGTTGGTGTGCCGAAGTTGGTGTGCCTCCTTCACGCCGCGGTCCAGTCCAAGTCAATAGTAGTATATCGCTTGTAGTTGGTACTCATTGTCCCCGCTAACATCGACGAGAAACATCGACGAGAGGGGCTCGGCGTCCGTAGGACTATAATCTCCCCGTGTAAGTCTCAAGGGGTCATGCACATGGTCGGGCGCTTAAGACCCGGCTACTGAGATTATAATCCCCGCCGAGAGCCGCAAGCGCCTCAACGGTCCGCCTCGCTCGCTTGGCTGATGCCGGGTTGGTCGGGTGCCGATTTGTTCGAGAGAAAGGTACCGCCGACCGGGCCGATGCCGTGAGAGAAAATACCGTTGAATGGTCGGGTCGATAAGCGCGGTAGTCCAAACGAACAGAGCGGGTGTTGTTATCCCTATTCGAAGTCCGGGACCCGAGGGACGCCCATTTTTGTCTTCGTAGCTTAGGTCTGCTTTTTTCTTTCTTCAAAGAATGTTTGCTTGTTCTTGCTTCATCTTGTTTCATCTTATTCGTCTCATAGGATATATACTACTAAATCGGCCAAAATGATGTTAGCGTAACACATCGTCTCTCTGCAATATTATTATCAAAGAATTTGTTCAAATTTGGAATGCTCTAGCTCTCCAAGAATCTTGAAACAAATAACTTAAGATAGAGGGAGTATGTAACTATACAAAAATTTGGCAAATTTCCCCGATTTGAATACATTTTGAAGTCCTCAACCTAAGCCTCGTTTAGTTGGCAAATACTATTTCTAAGCCAACTTCCAAATTTTTAGACTCTCTCCATCACATCACATTAAATACACCAAAAAAACATATGTTCGAGCAAAATGTTGGTTAAAAATAACTAATTACACGCTTTTGTTGTAAATGACGAGACAAATCTTTTGAGCCTATTTAGTCCACGATTGGACAATGTTTACCAAATACAAACGAAAGTGCTACAGAGTTCTAACAAGAAAGCTTTTCCAACTATTTTGCCACTAGCCCCACACTCACTACAAAACTCATTCTGCACAGAACAAGTGCCCCCTCGGCCGGAAGTGAAATGAAATAAACTACTCTCGCTTTCCCACTCTCCTCCCGCCCCTCCGCTCAAAATTGAAATTTGGGCGAGCACGGCGCCAATGTCCCGGCTCCTCGCTATCCCTTCACAAAAAAACTCGATTTCTATTTTTAACTGGGAGTGCCGCCAAGTCCTGCTTTTAAATTCAAATACTAGTACTATCGTAGTAGTACACAAGTTTTACGCCGCCCTCGCAAACTTTAGGTCGAGAACCCGGTGCCCGTGGGGCCATGGTGTCTGTCTCTCGCTGTCTCTCGTCACTTCCTTCTCCCATCTCCCATAGTACTAGTAGTAGTACCCCTCTTCTCCGCCTCTTCTCGGCCGACTTCCAAACTCTTCTCACCCAACAAAGAGTAGAGAGCGGTCCGACCGCAGGTGCGCCTGCGCGCCTCGCCCTCGGCCCTCAAGCGTCTCCATCCTTGGCAGTGCACCTCTTTATCACACCCATGGAGCTAGATATGATTCTTAGGTGTGGTTTTTTGAAACAAGAAATACAGAAGTTTTGTTTTTCTTGGTGGTTGCAGGTCTCGGGTCCATCAGCGGGGCCTCCGTGGCCCCGGTGGCGGTCCGTGGCGGCTACGGCGAGGTCGCGTCATCATCTTGACTTCCCCTCCAGGATCCCGCCGGGCGGGAGCGCCTTGGCGGAGAACGGGCGTTTATCGCGGGCGCTCGACGGGATTGCCTATGCCGCCGTCTGCGAAGTCCCGGCCGCCGATCTTCGTGTTGGGGCGTCCGCCAAGAAAAAATGTTGGAAGAGAAGCACATCTTGTTGGGTAAAGACCTACAGCCCCTAGATTCTAGAATCGATAGCCGATTGTAAAATCCGGGAATCAGCCCAAGAGCCGATTTTACCTAATTTTGCCTATCCACATGCCTACAACCATAAAATCTTTTTTTCTAGAATCCGGATATCCAAACACAACATTCAGATTTTGTCTAAAAATCTAGATTCTAGAAATCTAGCTAATCAAGATTTTGAGAATCCAAAATCTGATCCAAAGGGTTTTGTTTTGTCTTGCATATCCTCATGCTATCTCGTCTTAAATACTTTTTTTCGATTGATTCTAGGTACCACAAAGACCTATGCGGGAGATTATAAATAGGTTTTGTTTGGTTGCCTCGCATCCCGCTGAACTAGGCTGGCCGGATGCGGTGATGTGCGCCGCTCAAATTGTGCGAGGGGTGGTTGTTGTTGTTTGGCTATGGCTTTGGCTATGGTCGCCTCTCTAGTCTCGCTCATTTAACAAAGTCCGGGACCTCCACGTGTCCTCTTCCACATCGAATGTCAAGCGCCCGGCGACTTCATACGTGAAAGGTTGGGGCCGAGAAGCAAAATCTAGCTAGTTGAATCTGCTTTAGCTGCAGCACGGAAACTAGTCAAGATGATAGATGAGCTCGGCAATGTGAGGTCCAAGTGAACACATATCTTGTCTCTTACAAATTTATGTGACACCCGGTATCTAACTTGTACACAAATTGTGTTGTCTTAAATACCTTTTTTCGGGTTGATCCTAGGTACAACCACAAAGAACTACGTGGGAGATTTTAAAAGGATCAAAGAGAAGATCATATACACATCTATCTATCCCGTCGAACAATTTGAAGATAATAGATCTTGTGTTGTTGGCCCAAGGTGTGGTGCGGTCCAAGTGAATATATAGTAGCAAAAGTTGTAATAGGCACTCATTAAGAGAGGGGCTCGTGGGTCGTAGGACTATAATCTCCCGTGTAGGTCTCGAGCCCTAGTCATGGCCATGGCTAGCACTTAAGACCCTGGTTGGAGATTAGAATCCTGCCGAGGGCCGCAAGCGCCTCGACGGTGTTGTCGCCCCTATTCGAAGTCCGGACCCGTGGGACGTCCATATTTGTCTTCCTAGCTTAGGTCTTTTCTTTCTTTGACAATGTTTGCTTGTTCTTGCTTCATCTTGTTCTCGTCTCGCATGATACTATTAAATCGGCCGCTCGCAAGAGAACAACCCGTTTCTATGTTATGTTATTATTATCAAAATTTTGTTCAAATTTGGAATGCTCTAGCTCTCCAAGAATCTTGAAATAAATAACTTAAGGGGAGAATTTATCTATACAAAATTTGGCAAATTTTTCTCCGATTTGAATACATTTTGAATTCCAACCCACGCTCACTACAATAACTTTATTCTGTAGTGTCCCCCGGGCGGAAGTGAAACGAAACAAAACTACTCTGCTTTCCACTCTCCTCCCCGCCCTCCGCTCAAAATTGAAATTCGGCGCCGAGCGGCGCTAATCCAATCAATCGGCGGATCGGATCGCTCACGGAGAAGGCTTGGTCGGGACGAGACGAGACGAGCGTGGCGAGATGCCGATCGAGATGCCCGTGGGGTCGCCGCCCGCGGTGGACACGTGGACCCCCGGCGTCGTCGCCGAGCGCCCACCGCTTCCTCATGCACGCCCATCGGGACCACCTCCGGCATCGCCGCCACCGCGCCGCGTCTCCACGGTCTCGCCCCCTTCACCATCCTCATCGCCCTCGCCTCTTCCCCGGCTCGACCGCGGCGCTGCTCGTGGAGCTGAACGTTAGCGACTTCGCCCGGCCTGCCGTCCGGACCTCGACGACGACTTGACCGGGCCACCGCGCTGACGCCAACCACTACCCAGTCGCCTCGCCGTCCCTCCTCTTTCCCTCATGTCCCCTCGTCGATTCGGATAACCGACCATTCTCATCCATTCCCTTTAACATGGGACCAGCGCCGTGATGTTCCTGTTCGAGGGCCCCTTCTCGGGCGCCGTCCCGCACACCGGCCGGCCGCCGACTCCCGACGCGACTCGCCCGACGCCGGCCGCACCTCGCCCGCCGCATCGACTACCTCTTCCTCGATCGCACCTCGGTGCGCGGCGCTCTGCGTTCCCCAATAGGGAGGACTCCATCCGCCAGTGATCAATCAAGCGTCCGAAAGCACCCGAGCGGCGGTGTACCTCGCTCGCGACATGCTAGGGCAAAGGGAGGACGCCCCCGTAGGGGTGTCCAAGGCGTTCGGGTCCAAGATCTATGTCGATAGGGAGAGAAACTGACCGCCACCCGATGCTCACACACGCCGCGCCGAGATCCTCGCCGCCGATGACGCCGCCGCCCCACCCGCTTCCATGTCATCCCGCTGCTCCGCTGGCCGCTGGAGCAAGTCACGGAGATCCGGGCCGGCGCTGCAAGCACCCCGCCTGACGCCCCTCATCATCCGGCCTTCCACACAAGCAGTACAACCACAACTACGATCCACCGCCATCGGAGGAGGCGCCCGCCAACGCAGCCGCAGGTTTATGCCGACGGGGGCGATGCGCGACGAATTGGGGTCCGCACGCTCGCTTGTCGATGCACTCGCCACGGACGAGCCGAGCAGGCGCTGGGATCCCTCAAGCCCAAATGGGTCATTTCCACCACGCCGCCAGACAAGGCGGACTGGGGCCGCCTGAAGCACCGCTCCCCTCGTCCCGGCTTGGCCCCGACGATCCCCTATGGAAGTTGCTCGATATCCGATGGAATGTCTATCGTCACCGGCCACAAGCCGCAGTAAAGGTCGCCGACAGCCAGGAGCCGCCGAGAAGGGCGAGGAAGTGTTCAATTCTTGTGTTGATGAGTTTGGCTCGATGATGGCAAAATGTAGTAGAAGAGGCCGCAGAAGCGGCGATGGTTGATTTTGAGATCGAGTTGAGCCGCTTGTCACACTTTTTGGAAGAGCAAGATTCGGATTATCACAACACGAACCTGAACTGTTGAGCCGTGGAGTATTTGAGTGCCGAGATCATTGGTGATGTTGAGCTTCAAACCAATGATTCTCGCTGGCGAAGTCCGGGTTTTATAGCAACAACAAGCTTATCGGGTAGGTGAGTTAACCAAGCCGCAACAAAGGAGCGTAATTCGCTTACGAATCTGGGTGTTGTGGCAATAGCAAGCCCGTTGAAGTAGTTGAGTTAATCAAACCGATGGAAGGAAAGAGTTGAATTTGAGTGCGAGACCGAACTTTGTAAATATGACAAAGGGAATGGAAAGGCTGAACTGGGGCTCAAGAACGTAATCTGAATGTTCGCGCTAGTTTGATGGAAGTTTGCGTGCATAAGGTGACCGACGAAGGTAAAGGCGTAATGCAAGTGAATAAAGAGATCTCACCGCGGCATGTTACGCTTTCAGCTACCGAGGATGACCCCATTACTACATCATCAAGAATTGAGAAGAACTCGATCGATACTGAAAGGGTGAGCGATTCTTCAACTGTTGTTGGATCATCAAAGGGCCTTAATGTTAAGGTGAGGAGGTTGTGCAGGTCCATGAACCTACCGGTTCCACGGCCCCGCCATCTCTCGTCCGACTCATGGCCGCCTCCAAGCGACCTAGAGGTTGTCCAACCGGTTTCTAGCGACTTCACTCTTCATTCTTTGTAAAAATTAAATCTCTATCGAACCTCAGTATTGCTAGTTTGTGCGGCCTCACCAAGGATGGACGTAACGACGGGTATTTTTTTTTTACAATCCTCGGGTATGATCCGGTGGTGCTACTTAAGAAAAATAGCTAGAGAATTGGAGATATATCTACCGATCCAAGAATGATATCTTCTCTATTTATCGGTTTAATTTGTTTCAAGGCTTCCGACTTATCCTTGCATTGTAGTATGATTGTATCTCTTGCCTCTAAAATAGGTTTTTAACTTGGCTTAAACCTATGTTTCACAATTTGGTCGGTAGGGTCTTTTATTGTTTTCTCGAACCCCGAAAGAAGGGCAGGTTATTATTTATAGAAATGCGGTTTCTAGTGGAAGTGATCAAGAGATCTTTTTTTTTTTGAAAAGAGTTTCATTAAACTCGGCTTTTAAAAAAAGCCAAAGACAACAAGATAATACTCGGGGTTACCAAATTACAAGATTAAGCAAAAAGAAAGACAAAGCGGCTGCTCCAGCCCACTACATAAACTCAAGGTCTAAAGCTCTATTACATCGGTTGAAACTAAATTTATTGGAACGAAAGCCTTCACCCGACTTAGAATCTCCTCCTTCACATGCTCGATGTGCTCCTGTCTTTATTCTTGAGTAGGATCATCCACCGCCGCACAAAAGATATTCCCCATTATTCCCGCGCCCGCCACGCGTGCCACCACCTCCGTTCCTCCTCGCCCTCTCCCTCCCCGCCGTCAAGATGAAGTGGCACAGGAGAGGGACCCAAAGACGGGAGGTGCATCAAACCCCAGCGACGCCGATGATGGAGAGGCGGAAGCGGCATGCGCCGATGGCGTTGGAGGAGTTGGGCGCCCGGCAACACCGAGTTGAGGCGCCACCCCCCACCGGCACGACATGCAAGCCGATGCGGCGCGGCGCGGACGCCGCTACCGCTGCCGAGGCCTTGTACTCTCGCCCCAACGCGCGCGTTGAGGCGCTAGCGGCCGAAGCCGGGCGGAGGCGAGGGCGAAGGATAAGTCCCTGCACGCGCCGAGGCAAGCGGTGAGGAAGTCGGGCGCGGAGGCGACGCCGAAGGAGAAGGAATCGAGCTCATCGTTGGCGCAGTAATAATGCCTCGCTTTAAAACTTTTTTTTTTTTTTTCCACTGGGGGATGATCCCATTTCCATTACTTTTGATTACGGAAACACAAGCATTCATTAGAAGTTTTACGAAGAGAAGCTACAAAAACGCAGACATGCCTAAGAGACTCTACTAAGCTTAAAACTGAACACAACGTAACCTCCCTTGAACCCATATATCACGGGCAATCGACAACGACAAAGAGTTCAAACGGTAACGGCAAACACCAAAAGTAGACTAAGCCCTCTACCCAGAGCACCCGAAACTTAGCATAACAACTCCCGGCTTCTAATCATCTAGCCTATTAACATGGCCTCACGTCATATATATAGATTATAGACCTTTTCGATTCTTGCGAACATGTTACTTGCAAGATCCTCAAGATTTCCGGATCTCCTTTTCCTAAGCACTTCTCTGTCTTCCATCCCGCCATCTTCCTATATATATATATATATATATATATGTATATAATACACACAGGGCATTTCATGTACGGAATGCACCTAGGCCAACCGCCCCACCCGCCCGTACTATTCCGCGGGTCCACGCACACCCGACGACATCTCCTCCGGATCCCCAATCTCCGATTCAATTTCCCCTTTCGTTAGCACTTGCGGCAGCCGAAGTCTGCTGCCCGGCGTCGAGGGTCGCGAGGGCACGCTGTCGAGTCAGCGCAGTGCCGATGCTCCTTGGTAGGAGCCGCAGCCCGAGAGCTACGGTGTGGTCTGTTGGTAAAAGTTATCCTACTGAGAATTATTTATAAATTTGTATAGTCCGCAGTTTAACGAAAATGATGAGCACTTCACCCGAGAGGGTTTTAAATATCGAATCCACAGGGAGAATGGTGTGAGAATAATGAGACAAAACTAATCCCTGAGATAATAGGAAGGAACGGGAGTTCAGATAAAAGGTGAGAAGAATTCTATGGTTGTCTAGTTTATATCCTTGTAAGGCTCGAAGATATTCCTTAATGGGGACGTACTCAAAGGAAAGTAAGGGCCTAAACTTACTATTCCCCAAAGAACTATGTCCTACGTGTCCTATCCTACGGGAAGTGGAATCCAAAGGAATCAATGGTACTGTCACTACCACGATCTACCACGCTCCGGCAGGTAGGGTGTATTTATGAGTTATCTAGTCTAAACACTACGTTTACACTAGGGGTAACAACTTTAATTCAAGAGCGACAAGAATCAAAGTACTCTAATGAGTCATAAACCGAAAGAAATATAAACAAGTGAACTTACTCAAATATAAGGTTGATCCACCAAAAGAAGTCTCAAGATCAAGAGCAATGAAGCCTTTGATCCCAGAGGTACAAGCGTAGAGAGAGTCACCGGCGATCCGGTACTTCTCCTTACTTCTCCTCAACTCTACTTCTTATCTCTCAAGAACAGATCTAGAACTCTAATCAAGTTCTTTGATCTATCTCTCAACTTTCTACTAATCTCTCTCAACTTGATCTAAGCTCTTCTAATTAGAGAGGTATGGCTCTAGCTATGATCGAGCCGAGTATGATGAATAATGATTTTCATGCCCGAGGCCGGGTAGGATCATCCTTATATAGTCCCGGCGATGAATGCCGACCCTTGGATCAAACCGACTTCAACAACGGCGTAGATACAACCTCAAAGTCGGTTTGAAACCGACCTAGGAAGATGAGGTGACATCCTCGCCCCACCGGCGGCCGGCCGATCCGGTGGCGGCGCCCGCCAAAGTGGCCCCGGGGTGTCGGTCTCTCCCGGTGTCTTCTCGTGTCTTCTAGAATGTTTTAGTTCACTTTTCGGATCAAAATTCATCGATGGTAAATCTTCTTATTGTTTGGGGGTTTTCTCTAAGTTTTCCCAGGCATTTACCTGTTAAGTCCCCGAAAAGATATAAATCACCAAAACTTCGTGGAACTATGTTAGTAAAACACCTATTCTATGTTTTTATTCTTTTTATAACCTTATTATATGTGTAGTTGACACATAAAAATAGAGCTTAAGAGGTGTCAACAAGGGCCCGGTACCGCGGTGCATCTTGTCGTCAAGCTATCGCGCGATGCGCGCCCTGCATCTCGCGTGCGCGGCTCGTCCGTGAAGGGGCCGAGGTTGGTGAAGCGGCGGCGTGATCCGAATCTGGGCCGGGTGCGGTCACGTAGTGGAGGCGGCGTGATTCGGATCGGCCGTGTGAGCGCACGGGTAGGATTCTTCGATCTTTGGAGACCTTGCAATTCTACCGTAAGCGAAGCCGCGACCGGATGCTTCGATTCTCCTGCATCGGTACTCACTAGTAACGAAATGATTTTGCGAGCACTTGCAAAATCTTTTCCGTGGCGGGCACTTTTTTGCCCGTCACGGAAAATACCCCCGCCACGTCCAGCTTTCTTTTTACGTGGCGGGCGTTTTTTTGCCCGTCACGGGAAAGATTTTTTACGTTGCGGGCACCTTAACACGCACGCCCACGCAAAAATAAAATCTTTTGCGTGGCGGGCGTGTTAAGGTGCCCGCCACGCAAAAAATCTTTCCGTGGCGGGCACCTTTAAACGCCCCGCCACGTATAAGCAAAGGCCCAAATGGCCCATGGCAAGGCCCGACAAGTGTGGTTCATATAAATTGGCGAGTTAGGTTTTCTCAGCCCCCTCTCCTCCTCACTCTCGCAGCCGCACGTCTCCTCACTTCGCCTCCCCACGCGACTTAGGGTTTCCAGATAACTTCCTCACTCTCGCAGCCGCACGGTCTCCTCTCTCTGCCTCCTCTCTCTTCCTCCCTCTTCCTCCACACATACGACAGCAGCGGCGGGTGGTCCCACATCGGAGGCCGGGCTCAGATGGACTCGTTCATGCGGGGCGGGCTTCGCGGTGGCCCGCGCCGGAGGACGCGTCGCGCCGAGACGGCCCGCCCGGCCGGATCGGCGCTCATGCCGGGTCGGCGCGGAGGACGCCGCCGCTGGAGGGCGCATTCGTGCCAGGCCGGGCGGACGGCTCGTGACATACGCGAGAAGCGCGCAGGCAGCCCCTCCTCCCTCTCCCCCGGCCGCCCTGCTCCCTTCCTCGGCGCGGAGGGCGGGCAGCGTGGGGAGGCCGGATCCGGGATCAAAGCTTCCGAGCGGATCCGCCACCTAGAGCGGATCCGGCCGCCCCGACGGCGGGCGCGGCGCCTTCCCCCGACGAAGCCGTGGATGCGGGCGACGGCGAAGCCGGATCGACGGGCGGCGAGGCGGATCCGCGACACGACGCGCCGGCGGGCGGGCTCCCGGCGTCGGGATCCGGGCGGGGTTCGGCGCGGCGATGGCGGCTCCTCGCCGCCCGGTCCGGCGGGTCCGTATGGTCCCGCCCTAGATGGGCTTGGCGGGCCCATAGATGGGCTTGGCGGGCCTGTCTAGGGTTTTTGGTTTTTATTTTTATTTTTTCGAAATATAGTCCGTGGCGGGCACCTAATGTGCCCGCCACGGATAAGCGATTCACCGTGACGGGCACTGTGCCCGCCACGCAAATTCCTGTGATTTATAGTGACCTTTGCTTGTTGATTTGGCTGATTTGCCCGCCACCCAAAATGGATTTGGCCCGTCACAGAAAAAACAAATTGGGTACTAGTAACTGGTGAGCTATAGACATCACATTGCATAAGGCGACAATCCTGATTTGGCCACCGGTAACAACATCTTGAGGTGAGCGCACGCACAAGCCAATTCGATTTTGGTCTGTACTGGTGATTGTCATTTGTCGTCTATAGGGCCTGTACATAACTGGGGGCTTTCATTTATGGATTCTTATTCTGATTAGTCCGTGGTACAAGGAATAAAATTTCATAGATTTGAGTTTATTACTTTTTTTTAGTTTGTCTTTTTTCACGTAAATCTTAGTCTCAAAATTACTATAACCTTTCTTGTTAATTATTTTTTATTGTTTAATCTGTTTGCTATTGGATTGATCTCTAATTTATCCAAATTGACTCTCCCTTCCCACAGCCGTGGCTCTGTTAATTGCCCAGCTTTGCTGGCCATTCGCCCAGGTGGCAACGCCACATCGCCTGTTCCTTTTCCCTGGTGGTGGCTTCGCTCCGAAATTAGCCTTGCTCGAGGCTGTTATGCTGTACCTGCTCAACAGGTACAGGTAGGCATGGTCAAATGAAATAGACACACACAAAAAAAAAAAAACTGTCTTATTTCGGTGGTTGCATCTCTAGTGTTTTACTGGTTGCAATTGGCTAACAATGCAATTTATGTTACTATATTTCCCTTGTCGACTGGCTTTGTTATTAGTCCAACATTTTTATCCTGATTTGTATGTGCATTAACTTAGCGGTCTGTCTTCTGATTTCTATGTTTTTTAATGCAGTGCTTATAAGGGATACAATAGAAGGGAATCCCTCCCCCTCCCCCCCTCGTCGTTCCCCCGTGTTGTCGGCTCCGGCTAGACCTGTGCCCATGGCCGCTTCAAACATTTGTGGTAAATGGTCACTGTTAGTCTATTACTTTTGTAATATCGTTTCATTCTCTTATTCATGTACCGGTTTCCCATATTCAGCTATTTAAGCTCATCAATCATATTGATTGATGCATGCAAATTGTACTTTTTAAAGATGGCTTGTTGACATCATGAATTGTCTCTAGTTGTAATTGGGCTGCTATTCTTGTTGCAATTTGGAGTACATGATTAACTACAATTGCTCCGACTGTAACTATATTAGTGCCCCAGTTGCAATTTAGATTTATTGTTGCAACCAAACCATTGCATCAGTGGCAAATTGTTTTATTTAGATGGAGCTGCATATGCTATCATCTATATGTTGATTTTTTAATACATGTTGTGCTATATGCTGGAATTGGCCTCGAGTCAGGCAGATTTGTTAGAAGAGTGAGGTATGTATAAAAGAAAATTGCATGTTGATCTACACAAATGAACTTGTATTGTGCATCCCTAATTACGAACACCCACATGTCGATGAGTCATTGCTTTTTACATACTTTGTTTATGCTAATTTCTCAATAATGTCCCCTTGAAAAAATATTTCTCGATTATGTCTTGGTTGGTCCTTTATGTCTGATTATGATCCTCCATATGGAATGTATTATGGTGCTCTAGTCAGGCTATGTAGCATAAACACCCAGGCCCAACCGACTCGCCAGGTGCACCTGGTCTGAGTCCGACGCGCATGCGCTAGTTCCTCTCGTCACCCGTCCCAAAACCGCCTCCTCCCTCCTCACCGCTCCCCCGTCAGTTTCCTTCCCCACTCCTCCCCGCTCCCCGTCAATTTCTGGAAGGTGCCGCGTCGCGCGCGTCCCCATGCTCGCCGCGCTTCCTCCTCGCGGCGCATCCTTCCTTCGGCCACCGCCGCGCTTCCCCCCCCCACCTGCAGCCGCGAATCCACTGGCCGTGCCGTCGCGCAGCTCTCGGTTGTCTGCGTGATCTGATCGGAGCTCGTGGGTTGGTGTCTGCCTCACACTGTGTGTCTTCTCGGAATGCATCCGCCTCATTGGCTCGTCCCCATGCGCATGGCGGCGGCGGACCTCCCGCACCTCACTGGCGGTGGATCTGTACTGGAACGCACGTCCAGGCTCCCATACGAGATGGAGGAGCATCTCCATTCACCGTGCGATGGATTAATTTTTCTATGTGATTTTATTTTTTCCTCGTACCCCTACAGGAACTGCTGTTGATAATGTTGGATTTTCCTAAACGGTGTCTTGGTCGCGTCCATGACATCTGGTGCCTACCCTCCGCATCGGCGTCAACTCCTGGTGATTCCTGATTGTGAGAGTGGACGAGCAGAGCAGATATATGGGAGCTACGATGGCCACTCTTAATTGATTTTATCGTTTTGTTTTTTCCTGTCTTTCCAGATCATTGAGAATGTTTGATGCACGCACATCAGTCTGGCTTGCACTCCACTGATGTCGCCGGCCGCTACTGTCATTCATGTATTTGGGCCTGCAAGGTGCTCGATCAAATGCTAGACTAGCAATCTGAGAAGCACAGTTTTCTGTATTTAATTTTGTTGGGATGTGGCTAAAAATAATAAGAACTACATTTTTGATCCTTTCTATCATGTTTTTAGTTAAGTTTTTATTTGCAGTTTATATATTTGCACACCTCCTGTACAATATTTTTGCAAGGTATGGTTTCTTTGTCCCGATGACTATCAAAGTGAATTATTTACTATTGACATGGCTATAGGGAATTATATGCTTAACAAAATAATACAAGTAGTAATAAATTTACAAACAGTAATAAAAACTAAGAGAAATAATACTAGTAATAATTATTTTCTTGTTTTTTAATGATAGTAATAATTTGCTATTGATGGTTTTTGATTCTTGCAATTGTGTCACTTGCGGTGTTGCAACTTGAGACACTCCATTATTGCAAATGGTACATTGTCGACCCTTTTTTTGTGTTTTGCAACAAAGGGTCATCAACATGTTGTGATTGTGTCACTTGCGTGTTTGCAAATGGAGACGATCCATTGTTGCAAATGGTAACTTACCGCCGCGAGTGTTGCAAAATCATTGTCAATTGTTTGCTTTGTTAGGACAAAGACCCTTCTCTTGTCTATTGTTACTCCATAAAAAAAAATTGTCTATTTTTTTCTTGTTTGCGGTCCCAAGACAACTCCCTATCTTGTCTCTGTTTTTTCATAGAAAAGAATTGTCTATTGTCGGTTTGTTTCTTGTGCTAGGGCCAGGGACCCTGTCTTGTCTATTGTTATTCCATAGAAAAAAAAAACGTCTATTATTCCTTTGTTTGTTTGTTCCAGGACAGCTCCCTATCTTGTCTCTGTTTTCCATAGAAAAGAATTGCCTATTGTGAGTTGTTTCTTGTGCTAGGACAGGACCTGTCTTGTCTATTGTTTTTTCATAGAAAAAAATTGTCTTTTATTCCTTTGTTTGCTTGTTCCGGGACAGCTCCCTATCTTGTCTCTGTGTTTTTTCATAGAAAAGAATTGTCTATTGTCGGTTGTTTCTTGTGCTAGGACATGACCCTTCTCTTGTCTATTATTACTCCATAAAAAAATTATCTATTTTTTCTTGTTTCCTGTCCCAGACAGCTCCCTATCTTGTTTCTCGTTTTTCCATAGAAAAGAATTGTCTATTGTCGGGTTGTTTCTTGTGCTAGGACAGGACCCCTGTCTTGTCTATTGTTATTCCATAGAAAAAAAAATTGTCTATTATTCCTTTGTTTGTTTGTTCTAGGACAGCTCCCTATCTTGTCTCTGTTTTTCCATAGAAAAGAATTGCCTATTGTGAGTTATTTCTTGTGCTAGGACAGGACCCTGTCTTGTCTATTGTTTTTCCATAGAAAAAAAAAGTCTTTTATTCCTTTGTTTGTTGTTCCAGACAGCTCCCTATCTTGTCCGTGTTTTTCCATAGAAAACAATTGTATATTGTCGATTGTTTCTTATGCTAGGGCAGACCCTTCCAAATTGGCGAAAACTAGATTGTGAATGCTTTATTATTGCAAATGGTACATTCTCGGCCCTTTTGTGTGTTTGCAACAAAGGGTCATCAACATGTTGTGATTGTGTCACTTGCGGTGTTGCAAATGGAGACGATCTATTGTTGCAAATGGTAACTTACCAGCCGCGGAGTGTTGCAATTGTGGTCATCAACCTATAGCAATTGACTATCAACTAGGTTGCAATTTGCATTTTTGTTGCAACCGGGTTTTTGCAATTACTTGATTGAGACTACGCAAACAAGGAAAGATTTGTAAAATAGAAATAGAGCATGTTGCAATCGTGTTATTTCCGTTGTTGCAATTGCCGGATACTCCAATGTTGCAAATGGAGTTTTTACCGGTGTTGTAGTCACAATTGTGTTATCACCCTTGTTGCAAATGGTTGTTAACCAGGGTTGCAATCGTCGACTTGCGCAGTTACAACGGGAGACACTCCTTTGTCGCAAATGGTAATTTACCGCCCATTTGTTTAACTATGGGTCATCACCATGTTGCAAATGACCTTGTTGGCGTTCTTGAGTTTAGGGCTCATGGCGTTTGCCGAGTTTAGGGTTCATGGCATTTGTTGAGATTAGGATTTGTTGATTTTCGGTAGTTATCGGTAATTGTTTAGTGTTTCGGGAGAGTGTCTTTTTAAGCATGCCCCCTCCCGTGCAAGATTTACGGGAGACACCTTTAAAGGTATTTGCCGAATTTAGAGTTTTACGCATTTGTTGAGTTTAGGGTTGTCGAGTTTATGTTGTATGGCGTTTGCCGAGTTTAGGGTTCATGGAGTTAGGTGAGTTTATGTTGCAATTGTGTCGACAACAATATTGCAACCGTGTCGCCATCATGTTGCAAATAGTGTATAGTAGGTGAGCTATTTTTTTAATTAACCCGGGGACCTTTTTCAAAGAAAAGTCAAGGATGCGTGACAAACAATCATGTGATTCAAAGATGTCAACTTTATAACTTTTTATACAGAGATGAAACCTATAGTTTATCACCAGGAAAAGCATTATATTGCAAATGGTAACTAACTTACGCACTGTCTGTGTCTAGCGCCAAGTTGCAACCCGCACACATCTAATGTTGCAAACAAAATTCAACAATTGTTGCAAATAGTTTGTATCCCGATGCATATGTTTTTTCTCGTGTGTTCCTTGTTTATTATGATCGAAAGATTTTCTTTCTTTCTTTGTTGGCTTCTTACTTCCTGCTCAATACATCGCTGTACAACACCAAGTTGCAACCTTAACACATCTCATGTTGCAAACACAACACACAACATGTTGTAATTAGATCACATTAGGTTGCATTTGGTTCTTGCCTAGTTATAAACGGCTCGACTCTAGGTGTAATTGGATCACGTTAGGTTGCAACTAGTTCTTGCCTAGTTGCAACCGGCCTCACTCTAGTCGTGGTTGGACCACGTCGGGGTTGCAACTACATCGCCCAGTTGCACTAGAATAGATTTGTTGGAATTAGTTCCGTCAAGTTGCAATCGGTATGGTGTTATAGTTGTGATTGGTCTAGTCTAGCGGTTGCAATTGGTAGAGTACACATATAGGGTGTATAAAATACACGTTGTTCACTAGCTTGGCTTGTAACTAGGTTGTAACTAGTTGCATGTAATAGCAACAAGGACTATGGTTGCATGTAACTAGGTTGCAACTAGCTAGGATTGCAACTAGGTTCTAAAAGTTATGTTCTAAGTGGTTACAACAAGCGCTAACTATGCTACACCAAGTTGCAATTGTGTTGTAGTCACAATGGCAACTCATAGTACAGCTTGAAGTTGCAATTACATACTTTTAAAAAAAAAAAAAGTTCGTCAAATATAGTCATGTTGGATCTCATTTTGTTAAGCACATTTTTTTCAACAACCTAGTGCAAACGGATCTAAAATTGGAGCTATAGTTTTAGAAGATATTGCATTTTTTCGATCCAAAACAAAAAAAAAAGATTCCCTGCATGCGGGATGGACACGTGGAGAGAGAATTGCTAGCGTGTCCGTTAGAGGTTGTAACTGGAAGATGGACTGAGTTGCAAACCGAATACACTACTTGGTTGTAATTGGTGCCGAATACACTACCGGGTTGTAGATTGGTGCCCGACCGACCACCAAGGGAAGGAGGTGGTGGAGGCGGGAAGCCAAATACGGAATGAGGTGGGGAGGTGGAGAGGCGGGCCCATGAGTTAATTTGACAGGGAGCATGCTTGGAGGTGGCGCTTGACAAGGTTGGGTGCATTTTAGGCCCGCCGTGTATATATATACTTGTTTAAAACTTAAAATTGTGGAAACCAATAGCTATTTTGGCATATATATAGTTCTGTGAATGGTACGTAGTAGTTCTCTAGCCACCAGTTTTGGCATAGTTCACTTTTCTTCATCTGTTGTAGTTTCTGAACGTGATTTAATTTGAGGATTGTGATTTGTTTTTTGTTGACACGATCTCATCTGGACCCCGCATATAATTGTTTCTTGTATATATATATATGTAGTGCCCGGAGGTGGTGGTTGTGAAACCCATCATGCGGAAGCTCCGGAAGTATCTGGGCTATTGAGGATCTCAACAAAGGGAAGGCCGAGAAGGAGAGGCTCATGATGCAAAGGCTCGATCAAGTCTTCCTGACCGCCGTTGAGTCTGGCCTGTTGAGTACGTGCGTGAATGAAGAATTAAAAGGCCGAGAAGGTACCATGCTCCTGACGAGTGCGGGGTGCCATTCGCCCAATGTCGACACCACACTAATTAATGTGATCGATCTTATCTTTGCCTTGACCACTTTTGGTGATGATGTACTATCTAGCTAAGCTAGTATTAAAAGTATGTGTGATGATCGATGCAAACTCGATGACCGCTTGCTCAATTTGATAAAATATATGATGCTAGTAGCTTGTTCGCACAAATTGTTGACCACACATACATATGCTTTAGACCCATCTTTGGATACAGCGACCGTAAAAAATCGATATATTATTATATTGAATTGAACTTGTTGCCCATGGGACCATCTTGTCCGCAGTATGCGCATCCCAACTCCACTCGCTCAAGGTGGGGAGTGGGCGAACAATACCGACGCGCTGTTGTGAATAGTTCAGTGCACAGGCCAACTTGGGCTATGCATTCTTAGCCCGAGGCCTCACTGCTTAAGAATCGACGACCTTAGCGGTCCGATCAAATCGGATGGCCACGGTTCACCGATGTTGCAAAAATATCGCCCGCCACCGCCGGTTTCTACCGCGAGAAACCTAGTATTGTACTACTAGAGCTGTCAAGAAAGAAACGCGCAACGATTTCCGCAAATAGATAGATCCAAAGATGAAGAAACCTAGGTTCACGGAAATGGCGAGTCATCCGCCCGGATCCATCAAAACCGGCTTCAAACCACGCCCGCTAGCTCCGATCTTATCGGCAACCTCCCGCACGACATTCTCACCACCATCATCTCCTCCTACCGGTAGGCCGTAAAATGGCCGCCGGGATGCAAGTATTATCCACCCGGTGGCGCCCTATGGCGGAACTCTCCGCTCAACCTCTGCGACGGCGACATCAAGCTCATCAAAAGCGCAGCGCAGCGCCGACCTATATTTGACGTCGACCGATCGTATCTCGGATCATCTCAATCATTCGGGGTAATTTCCGCACGTACTGCTTTGGTTGTCAAAGCATAGATGACATCTATCCGGATCTACAGTGTCCGGCTTCAATCCCCTAAATCGATAGCCTTGAGCATCTCGAGCTTTGGAACGCATTCACATATCCGGTGCCGGCCGCCGCCCAATTCGCATTATCCTCCTCCCTTTTCTCTCTCACCATCGCGGATGATAGACCTGGACCTAGACTACACCATGAGTACGCCAAGTTTCCGGTCTTGATTTAGATAGTTTACATTTCGCCAATATGAAAGAGCTTACCATCCAAAGACATGGCTATCGGGGACAAAATGCTCCATACGCTCCTCTCCAAATGCCCTATACTACGAGTTTGGTACCGCCCGTAAATGTCGGACTTTCTTGCATCCGCATAACTAATTGTACACTTAGGTCGTTTGGTCTTTCCGATGAAGAATATTCTCGAGTCCGAGCAAATTCTAAAGAAGTGGTGATTGAGGATGCTCCTCTTTTTAGAAAAGCTATTCATTGAACGCCACCATTACTCTACCCCCGACTTACATTGAGCCCCGCCTCGGCCGCACGTTCGCATCCAAATGGCTCCAAAGCTTCAGTTCTTGGGGCCCCTCGAATTCGCCCTACGACATTTGAGTTTGGTATTTGTAAGGTGTGTAGTGTGTAAGTTCACCATGCCAAGCACTTGATTTACTTTATTATTTATACATTATGTCAATACGTATAACCAAAGTTTTGTTTTGCGATGTCTATACCTCCGCATTCCCATATCCGATGGGAGCTATTAAAGTTTTGGTTGTGTGCATGCCATCTCCCCGACATTAATGATGTTGTTAGTCTTCTCAATTGTTTCCCCGCCTCCAAAAGCTCTATGTGAAGGTAACTAACATTTGGATCAAAAATTTATATGTACCTTACATTCCACATTTAGGTTCTAGCTTATATTGCTTGATGAGATTTTTTTACACGCCAAATGTAGCCGATATTTCATGATATTTATGAATTGAATTGTTTATGTGTAATCCGAATTATGTCCGAATAAAAGTTCATTTAGTCAAATTGTGCAATCGTTGTCACTACGTTTTGCGTGTTCAGCTCCGGATATTTTTTGTTTGTTTTATTTGCGTGTCTCTTTGAAGGCCAGTCAAAAAGGGTGAAGCACCATTATGCCCTTGATCATCTTGATTGTCTTCAAAGCCACCTTAAGAAACTAGTAATCTTGTTAGATTACAAGGGCAGGAAGAGAGATGTGGAATTTGTCAACTTCTTTATTAAAAACGCCAAAGTTCGAGAAAATAGAATTTTGGGCCGTATGGCAAATGCGATTTTGAATATGGGCAACGACGGCTAGCTTAAACCGAAACTAATGTTCAGCGCTTCCAAGGACATAAAAGTAGCATTTCGCGCTTGTGCCGGTCTCCACCTTGACCTTGTGCACATCAGGGATATGCATGATAGGAGTATTGTTGATCTTTATGAGCATGCATTGTGTGTGACCGAAGCATTATGACCAACATTGCTTGTAAACTCTTTGTGTCGTATATTGTACATTGTCGAGTTTTACAATGGATGGAACTAGAGTTCGACTGAATTGAGATATAGAGTTGACTCGAGAGGGAATTGGGATGTTAGAAGCCTATCCAACAGCTGAATCACGGGTGAATATGCCTTCTAAAGCCGTCCTAAATCGCTTGTTAAGATGAAACAGATCAAATTCATTACCTCGGATGTTGTTGCTTTGTGGTAGAGGAGTATGATGGAGATCCGTAGTCTTTTCAAACCTTGAAAACAGTTTGGATTAAAGCCTATGGTATACCCGATATTGCAAGAACGAGTTTGCTGTACTTGAACTAGCAAAATTGGTGGGGCTCTAGAAAAAGTGCACAAACCATCACTAAAATGGAAATCGGTGTGGATACAAATCTCTTGCAAGAATCCCTATGAGATCAAAGGTGCCTAAGAAGTGTTCATAAATACCAAAGGGAGGAAAATTCACCGGTTTTACTCGATAAACTACCACAAGTACCTCCCAACCAACCCGATGATGATGACTTTGATCTAGAAGATGATGAGGTAAATGAGATGAAGATGAGCCTAAATCCCGTGAATTCAATTTTGCTTCCAACCAATCACCTCCAAAAGAATTAGATCGTGCTCCCGGAACATCTAATCATGGAAAGAAAGTAACAATGACTTTTTTAGAGATATTGGGATATGAAATTGAAAATAGTGGGAATCGAAGAAATACCAAGTAAGGTGGGAGAAGATGCGATATCTTGTGAATGTATGGGTACTGATTACGAACAGGTCCACAACCCCCGATACCCACCAAGGATTCGAGACCTTGCTATCCTAGGGTTTGTGGACACCGAAGAGGAATTACAAAGACAAAAGACATTGGCAATGAAGTTACTGCCGGGCGGTTAGCAAAGAGGTAGACAATATGACTTCAACCAATAAAGATGTAGAAGACCAACCGGAGATACGAGAAGGTGTTGAAGCCGGTCTGCATAACAAGACACACTAATAGAGTTAAGGATACCGAGGTCGGGGTGGAAGACAAAGGTAAAGCAAAGAAGTCTCGCAAGCATGATGCAAGGGGCGATGTGGACCATATGGAAGACACGCAACAACATGGCCATCAACAAGAAGTTGGTGTCCTCTCCTAAAGGGATTATCTACAAGACAATGCTTTTTGATCAAGACCGAAGCCACTCTTGAAGACCAAGATGAAGCCGGTGGCGAAGAGATGATTCAGCTTTTGTCCTCAAGCGCTCGTGATCGGGCTTCTTTTGGCATTCACGAATGTCCGTAAGCATAGGAGGTGTGATGAGTACTGGTTGGGCTGAGCCGCGCGCCTTCGTGCCATAAAATAAGAAAACTTGTCCGTGTGTTGCGTGCCTTCGAGCCGCATAGGAGGTTAAACTTTTGAGCTGCGTGCCGTCGTGCCGCAAAATGTTGGTCGAGTTATCATTTGAACTCTGTTTAGTGGTATTATGAAGTAGAGTTATTATGGTAGAAGTAGTTCGGTCTGGTGCAGCACTACAGAGTGCTTTTGTCTTGTAACCGGTAACCCTGTGGCAAGGCCATGGGTGTTCGTTAAGCTTTCAATAAAGCCGGGTGAATACCTTTGGTCTAAAACAATGGATGGAACTTCTACTCATGTGTCAAATTTGATTGTGTGAACGTCTACCTTGTCATCTTTGTCCTTTGTCATATTTTAAAAAATTGAGATGCTGACTTCATAAGACTAATGACGTAACTTGTTTGTTTATCTTTGGGCACTCATTTGCGGTTTGATAGTGCACTTTTATGGTTTATTGAAACTTTGCTTTCAAGATGACCGCTTGTGGTGTGGAACTGATTTCTTTGTGTACACATCCGTAGTGATTACTTTGGTTGTGTGAAGGCTAGTGTTATCAATGCATTCTCGCTTGTCTGGATTGAGCTTTATCATGGCAATGAATCAAGACCGGAATGGAAGGGTCATTCGGAAGTTTTTTTTTTGTTTCCCCACACTCGAGGACAAGCAATCGCAAAACCGAGGCTACCTATCTGAATTGCGATGCTTGTGGATTGGATTACAATGAAATGAAGCAAAGGCGTAAAGCCTCATCTTTGTGAGTTTGTGGATGATGAGGAACAGATTTTGTTGGGCTATCCTTCCACATGGAGGATGAATTTGGAGCCCAACAAAGCAGCCCAAACCAGCGACAAGCCCGGTGCTTGTGCACCGCTGATCTCGGTTGATTCAACGGTTGAGATTGCTTCTTGGGAAGCATGTATGGGGTAAGGAAAAACCCTAGCCTCCATTCAACTAAGAAACTATGCCACCTCCGATGCCGTGATGACGCTTCTTCATTTCGCAGTTGCCGGAGGACCCGCCGAGCGAAAGATCCTCCAAATACGCGATCCAACAGAGGAACAACTTCCAACTTGGAGCCTCGTCGCGTCCGCCAAGAGGTTCCGGCAGACACGGACACCAAGGAGGCGATCCAAATACGATGTACTATATAGCAAATGGCGTAGCAAATCAATCATCAACGGATATAGTCGCCGCCCCGTGCATCGCGCTCCTCCGCGCCCCCCCCGCCCCCACCCGGTGTGCCGCCACCACCGTAGAGAGAGACGGTGTTGAAGTGTGTGGCAACGCATTATATATATATATATATATATATATATATATATATATATATATAAAATATAAATAATAATATGTCCGTAGTGTTATAACCTACGCAAAACGCCCAACTTCGTTGTACCATAAGAGAACGGGCCTAACATGCGAGTCCAAATTCAGCCCAAAGGAAGGCCGCTTCTACCGGAGCGGCGGAGGCCCTGCTCAAAACCGGATGCGAGGCCAAATAAAATTCAGTGCGGGTACGCACGCTGTCAACATCCATCGCCTCTAGCGGGATCCGGGCGACCGGAGACTCGAGACAAATACGGTGTGTGCACCTACCGAAGCGTCTGCTCATCGACATGTGTCTCGCAACGCTTTCGCACACCACGCACCCCGTGGACTATGGCAGCAACGCACGATCGTAACATGCGACGGCGCTTATGTGCACGCGCGCACCGCGAAGCGCCTCGTTCACCGATTTGTGGTCCGCAATACCAAAGAAAAGCAAAGATATACAATGGCGACAACACACGCTCGTAAATGACCGCTAGCGTCGGTAGAGGTTATGACATGTACGTATACACCGCTAGCACATCTCGTCCCCGAAAATAAACGCACGTCGGTAGTGGATGCAACATGTACGTACGCACACCCGCTAACACAACTCGCCCGAAAATAAACGCAAGTCGGTAGTAGCCGCGACATGTACGCACACCCGCTAACACAACTCGCCTGAAAATAAACGCATCGGTAGTGGTTGTGACATGTACGTATTAACCTCCTAACATAACTCGCCCGAAAATAAACACGCGGACTTTAATTTAAGTGACCGCTATAGACCCTTGTATGTTCCAAGCGCCGTTATCCGCGCACGCCGTCTGTACCGTGTCAAGCAACACGGACGGTTCTCGACCACGCGAAGTCAGGAATCAACGCACGCCCAGTAATACTCGTGAACGGTACCGACGGGCGGCGCCGAAAAGGTGTCCGTAAGCAAAAACGCTGTCTGAATTAGGGGTTGCATCCACGAATGATCGGTCTCGAAAATGCGCTGTAATGAAACGCGGTGTCCGAGATACGCTTGAATTCTCAGAGACACTCGGTTTCAAAAGCGCCTGCCCGTAGCCGCGGCCCGTGCGCTCCAGCCAACGAAAAACGTGTCCGATTAAGAAAACAGACGCGTTACATGAACACGCGTCGTAATAACCTTCTATTACATACGCCGTATTGGTCTTGTGGGACCATCCGATGCCTATTATCGACGCTCGCCCAGCCCGCGCGTCAGTAATGTCACAACACAGACGCTCGTTATTAGCGACGTCTCTGGGCTCACTGGCGGTTATTAGCCTTTTTTACATAGTGATGGTTGAGCAAAAGAAGTATAGGTCTATGATTGGAAGCTTGCTCTATGCAACCGCATCAAGACCGGACATAGCATTTAGTGTGGGCATGTGTGCTAGATATCAATCCGATCCTAGAGAGAGTCACCTCAAGGCAACAAAGAGAATTGTGAGGTACTTGAAGGGCACACAAGATGTGGGACTATGGTATCCAAAGGGATCCAAGTTTGATTTGATTGGATATTCGGATTCCGATTATGGAGGGTGCAAGATAAATAGAATGAGCACAAGTGGCACATGTCAATTCCTTGGAAGGTCACTAGTATCATGGTCTTCGAAGAAGCAAAATAGTGTTGCTCTCTCTACCGCCGAAGCCAAATACATTAGTGCGGGAAGTTGTTGCACTCAATTGCTTTGGATGAGGTCTACATTGAGGGATTTTGGATTCAAATTTGACAAAGTTCCATTGTATTGTGACAATGAAAGTGCTAGAAAGATGACTCAAAATCCGGTTCAACATCCAAGAACAAAGCACATTGATATAAGGCACCACTTCATAAGAGATCATCAACAAAAGGGTGACATTTGTATCATGGGCATTGGCACCGAAGACCAACTAGCCGACATATTCACCAAGCCACTTGATGAGAAAAGGTTTTGCATGCTAAAGGGAGAATTGAACATAATTGACTTCTCCAACTTGAGTTGATGCACCCCACTTATATGACATGCCTCTCCTTCGACAAACCCAAGATAAAAGTTGGTTGTCATGGCATTCATATGATGATTAAGGACTTGTTAGTGCATCTAGACATCATGCATGCTTAATAGGCTTATTCATAGAAAATCAAATGATTTCAATGTATGTGTGGCACCACTATTGCTTTGAATGGTTTTATGAACTAGTGGTGGCATATGACATGTTTATGTGCTTGCAATCCTAGTGTCAACTCTAGAAAATGAGCTATTGATGTGTATTCTAACATGGTGCAAGATAACCCTTATGCATATGAGGTGTGAAAAAAGCTTGTCCTTGGTTCAAACTTGAATACATGGAAAGGCAAGTGATCTAGATGAGACCACATGTGATACTTTGATTGACTTGATTTCTCTCATTTACACCTTTTTGGTGATTGTTGACAAAGGGGGAGAAATAAGTCACAAAGATGTTGGAAAGATCACACAAATAGGGGGAGCAAGCTCATAGACTATTTGTGCATTTGTATGTGCATGATCATAATGAAATGTTGCATTGGCAATTTAAATTCAATTTACATGATTGCTTGGTGTATGCTAGTTTTTGAAAATTGATTGATGATTAACCAACTAGCATGCATAGGATGTATCTAGACAAAGCTCACATTTTAGCCTATAATGTTGATCTCTTGGGGTATGTTGAGTTTTGATGATTGTCTAGTTACATTGATGCTAAGGACTCCGATGGTTTCACGCTTCAAAGGTCCAATTCTAGAACCTTAGCATCTCTTTTGGTATTAGTATCTCTCCCCAAGATTTCTATCCAACATATGTGCCAAATTGATCCAAACACATGGAAGCACATATGTAGGGGGAGCTACTACTACCAAAACCGAACCTTGAAATGTTTGTCCAAACTATGTTTCATGATCAAAATGCTATGGACAAGCAATTCAAGTTCAATTGAATTTTATTTCATATCTTTGTGAATTTGGTTGTCATCAATTACCAAAAAGGGGGAGATTGAAATCTCATGTTTGGTTTTGGAAATTGATGACACATTTTGTGGCACTAATCCTTTGCTCTAAGTGTGACTTATGAGATAGGATTAGATGGATGACAAGGAGCATGATGATCATGAACATGGACGATGATGATGGACATGATGGATCGTCAAGCTCGGTGATCGGCTTGAGAGGAACCCGAGATCAAGGCAAAGGTATCTTGATAGGGTTTTTCTTTCGGTGATCAAGACACGATAGAGCGTGTGATCACATTATAGGATAGATAGCCGACTATCAAGAGGGAATGCCGTGACAATCCTTTGGTGAAGTGCTTCTAGGTCCAATTAACTTGCATATTGCATTTAGGACAATGAGAGCACTAACTTCGATCTTGCCTAACTTATCGACGAGCTAACATGCATGATAACGTGATCATCTTCAACATGTTGGCAACATATGGCAAGAGGCGCGGTTGAAGCAAGGTTGAAGCAAAGGGCGACAACAAGATGAAGAGCATCTTTGAAAACTCGACCGGACGCACAACCGGACGCGTTGTCGACCGGGACGACAAAATGGCTTCGGCCGGTGAGTCCGATCAAAAGAACAGAGAGCATGTTTTTGACTTGGCTCGGTGGATCGACCGGACACCGCACCGAAGCATCGACCGGACTCTCGAAGACGTTGTCACCGTGGGCCCGAGGAGCTTGTCCTATCGGACCGGACGCTTATAGAAAAATGGTGTGACCGGATGCTTGACCGACCCGGCCGTGTGGTTCCGGCCGGTCGGCCCGGCCACCGCTAGAAAAGCCCATTTTGAAGCTCAACGGCTCTATCTCGTGAGTGGGGCTATATATACTTGGATGGTGTTGGCGGTCGTTATCGACCATTTTATACCGCCAACTTATGTCTTTTCACGGGAAACTAGCTAACCTACTAGCTAACCTATGACACATATACCTTTACTATTGACCCGTTTCACTTGTATTCCGAGAAATATGTTTTGCGTGACTTATACACGGAATCAAGTGAAAAGACGCCATACAAATCTAACAAAGCAAAAAAGCATAATATGCATTCCGTAAATGCGCAACCAAGGGGAATAGAGAAAGCCCAGCTCAAGGCCGAATTGGACCAAAGCACCCCTAAACTATGAATCCAGTCATCCGCCCAGAGCCCACAGCGCAAGGCGGTCGTGAGAGGGGCCACCCCCGGTCCGGCCGGGACCGAAGTGGGTCCGCCGGACCCACGCGCCGCCTCTCGAGCCGACCTTTCACAGCGGTTGCATGCCGCCATGCATATTAAGATTCCACGGGTGCTTTGTTCAAATATCAGTATTGAAACCGCCCTAGAGAGGTCGGTTTGCATCTTCCATGTGGGATGGCCATCTTCCAAAGAGCCCCCTCTCCTCTACCTATAAAAGGAGGCCGCCCCCTCATTCAACAACAACACAACAAGGAGAAGAGCACCATCATACACTTGAGCAACATTCCAATGGGCTTAGGCCCTAGCTAGCTATAGAGTTGAGTAGAGGAGAGATGTGAGAGAGAGAGCGGGGAAGTGCCGGACTTGCCGGTGTCTCCCCGGCTTGTACCTCTACGGGCATCTACTTGGCGCCTTAGCGGGATCTTAGCTAAGTAAGTGTTCGTGGTTCATATAGTCTTTTATGTCTATTGTTCATTAAGCTTTACATTGTTTATATAGTTGAGCTTTACCTTTACTTGTTTGCGGGGTTCGTCGTCCGTCCCCGCGGGCGGATGCTCTAGTAGAGGACTCTTGATAAAGACGGATGTTCCCGCATTTGACGCTAGAGTAGTAGTCGATAGTGTAGACGTGGTGTCTAGGCTATAGGCTGCCTTCGCTTGCTCGCCTAGGCTACGGTAGTGAGGTAGGCGACGTGTGGTGACAGCCCCTTGATGAGCTTCGTCCCCCCTCGCATCTCCACGTCCGTTTAGAGAGTAGAGCCGAGGCGGCATCACCCGGTAGACCAGGATGCGATCCGGCGCCCGAAGTGAGCGAGTAGAAGTAGAGTATCGGCTATCCTTAAGACATAAGAGCTATAGGAATCCATCTCTACCCTTTCATCTCTACCCTTTGTTTGTCCTTGGACGAATTAGCTAGAAGAGAATACCTCCGTTCCTCGTGGAAATACGATACCTCAATACTTCCTTGTGAAGGCTACAACGGTAATTCCGCAAGCGCTTGCGGACTATTCTTGCTTACGCTAAGAAATACCAACAAGCTTTCGGGCGCCATTGCCGGGGAACGGTTGCTATCTTCTTCGAACCTAGTTCGCCCTCGTATCTTTTATAAAAAAATCAAAATAGTTATTTCTTTTTTGTTTTACATCATGAAGCCAATTCCAACTTCAAACCCTTCGCTTCAAAGGGGAGTTCATAGAGCCGCCATCTTTTCAAAGCCAAAAGTTTCATCCGGGCGATGAACTCCACCCATGGTTAAAAGGTTATGTTCGGGCACAACCCTTCTCGTGGCTTGTTAACGAAGATCCATTTAGCCACCTGCAAGTTTTTGAGGAGATATGTTCATGCCTGATCGTTCCTGGCATGACACAAGATATTCTCAAGTGGAAGTTGTTTCCATTCTCCCTCACAGGGAGAGCGGAACAATGGTTCACTAAGGCCGTAGGAAGTGCGAATGGGGATTGGAAGGAACTTAAAGACAACTTTTGTCTTGCATTCTTCCCCATGTCTCGTATAAACTCCCTACCAAGGGCAATCCTCGATTTTGAGCAGAACGAGAAGGAATCCATAGGTGCAGCCTGGGCTAGGTTTTCAAGGTTAATACATGCCAGCCCAGACTTGTCATTACCCGATAGTATGCTTTTGCATCTCTTTTGTTCGGGTCTTGACATAGATGCTGCCCTATGCCTTGACATGACCGCCGGAGGGTCGTTTATAGATAAAACTACGATGGAACAAAGAAAGATCCTTGATCACATCCTAGAGAAGCACGCTTCTCCCATCGTAAAACCCAAACCCCGCAAATCCAAGGGCATGTCAAGATTTGAGAAGCCCTCACCAGCCGAATCCAAACCTTCACCATCCTTAGGATCGACTGTTAAGGCCTCGCCCAAACCACGAACACCGAAGGAAAGAATAATTCATCCTTCGGAGTTCCCGATTGAATTCGAGGATTATGGAAATACCTTGAACCTCTCATGGCATAGAAACCACACAACGAATGAAGTCTTCCCTAAAGCCAAACCGTCAACAAAATGGTTAATGGAAGTAAAACGCTCATCCAAGCAATTCGCATTCTTTCACCTTCCAAAGACCATTAGTTGTTCGTTAAAGGAACTTCTATGGAGGCCCTGCACAACCTCACAGTCAAGACTAATATCATGTCACAATTCTCAGCAGAAAGCCTTCTAGGAAACATACTGCTAGTCCTGACTGACAAACTCTTCAAAAGTCCATGTGGACTTATCTTCGAGTGTTGTGGGATCGCAAGGGCCGTGCCATTACAAATTAACAAAACTGAGGTTCTCTTGGACTTCCATATCTTTCCCATCCTCGATTTCAAACTTCTGATAGGCTACCCACTTGAAGATCTTGTTCACGAAAAACTTTCCCATGGGAGCCTTGATGAAAAGTTAGGAGAAGTTGCTTGTGCCACTCTAAACCCACGCCCCGAAAGTCCAGTGGCAAAGCAACATCCCAACCAAGACTTGTTTGAGGAGGAGAAAATTATAGCCCCGTTCATTTCACAACCTTGTGAAACAGAACAAGCGTCCTTACCGTCGCTCAAACCAAAGCCATGTCCGTCTGGCCACCAAAACGTTGTTCTCGATAATGGTCGAGAATCACCATTGTTCCTTCATGAAAAATCCGATGCCATGGACATGCGTGAAGAAACAATCGTTGAGACGCAAGCAGAATCTGCTAATGAGCATGTCAAGTTTTCTTTGAAACTTCTCACGTTTCATGCTCACCTTTGGTTTCTCTAGAGTTCGTTTTGCTTCTAGCTAAGTGTTTATGAGGATCACAACCACCTCTTGATCCTCGTTGTCAAACTTTTTAAGAGGATGGTTGTGGATGCTTATGTTTATCATAAACATTGCAAGTCTCGTAGTAGCACTATGACGCTAACCTTGCAGCTTGAGCGTAATGCTAGTTTCTTAGTGGTGAAGCTGGGAATTTCACCACCTTTAGCTGCAAGATGTTTTCCCGTGGTCAAGCTTAAGACCGTAACTTAAGCACTACCGGGAGGTACCCCGGATTATAAAAAAAAAAAATCATTCCTTTTGAAATAAAAGCAGGGGCATGTTGTCAAGTTAGTATGCACCTTCCTCCGTATTCTTGTTGCTCACCATTTCAGGTCAAGAACAAGAAGAACAAAGGGCATATTATGCTCGAGAACATGGGAGTAGCATCAACTACAAGCCATGATGTTCTTGCATGATGAAACATACTCATTTGGAGAACCTGACTTTACATTGGACTTTTACACAAAAGTCCAAGTGTGGGGGAAGATGATGAGCGTCCCACCAGAAGTTTCATGCACCCCAAGAGACATCATGGTTGAAAAAAAAAAAATTGAAAGATGATGCCGCTTTGCCTTGCTGAAAAGAAAAAAAAAAGAGAGAAAGAAAAAAAAAAAGATTGAAAAAAAAGAAAAGAGATAGAAAAGGAAAAGTAAAAAAAAAATTGTTGTTGTCAAAATAAAAGAGAGAGATAGAGATGGAAAGGAGGAGCCACCTCCTTTACACCTTTGCTACCATTAAGGCCCAAGGTCCATATACACTACCTGTGTGTATGACCTAAGCCTTGTGGCCTGCCTGAGCTGGATCAACATATAACCACCGCAGAAGTCTCAACGTCCTCACCCTCATATGCGGCTGGTACATACACAATCAGGTATGCAAAGGTAATAATTCATCAATTCTTTTTACTCATACTTATCTTCATATAAAGAAATCATGTTTTATTGTTTATGAAATATGGTCCGGGTTTGGGTGTATTTACATTGATCAATGTGATGCATCCATAGGTCTTTTAAATCAAGCATGGTGCTTGGGTTAAAAATGACCTTCTTTAATCAAATTTTGACATGGCGTTGAAGTTTGATTAATGAACCTAGGGCTGACTTCATAAACAATAGAGTTGTTTTATGATGGAGATAAAACAAGGCTAGACTTACCTTACATATTTATCTTAGCCTTGTTTGAGTATGAAAAGTTTGGTGAAGTTGTCCTCCCTTGATAATAATAAAAATTTCAAAAAAAAACCAAGCTTGCTCAATTGCTCCTTTCTGCATAAGTTTTGAAATGAGGTAATCACGAAGGATGGTAAGTCCACTCGTGAATCTACCATACACTAACCACACAGGAAAGGCCAAGAAAGCACGAGGGGCACAACCCTAATCCATCGAGTTTGAGCTAGTTTGGGGAGGACCACAACAAGGTAATGAGAAACCTACACTCTCATCTTTTGTCCATTACCTTGCCAAAAAAAAAAAAAAAAAAAAAAAAAACACAAAAAAAAATTGATTATTTTGTTCGCCTTGCATTCCCTTTATCTCCATTGGATGAATCTTTGTATCAATTCATGCTTCCATTCTCTATGATAGTATGTTTTGGTTTGGAAGTTTTGGTCACACGTGTGATCATACATCCATAGGCTCTTTGAATTAAGCATGGTGCTTAGGTCAAAAGTCTACCTTAATCAGCTTTAGACATGGAGTTGAGTCCGATTATTGAACCAGATCTGCTAGTGTAGAATTTGGTCGACCATATGGACTAACCCCTGTAGGAATTTATCAACTTCAAGAGGGTGTGTCCCGGAGATGACAATGGAGATCGATTTTGTTTGGTGAACCAAAAAAATGAATAATAATAATAAAATAAAAATAATAAACCTTTCAAAACCCCAAGACTGGTTGTCCCATTCTTGCACTTCCATCACAAGATAAGCTTGGGAGAGAGTCTTCAACCATGCCACTAATCACGAATCAATTCATGGCATGCACAAGCTAGCAACATTCATAACCAAAGGTAAGTCGAAGCTAGCTTGGGGAGGACCCCCATAAAGGTAACTTGTATCTCACATTTCATTTACTTATCTTCCTACCTTATAAGAATGATGAGATACAAAAAAAATGAAAAAAAACAACAAAAATATGATTCCACTCCTATATGTGACTTTGGTATGTTTAAGTTTCCCTAAAGTTGAAATGATGAATAGTTGCTCGTCTATGATTCATCTTGTGCCTAGTTTATAACTTTGTATTCCCCAATATTTAAGTTTGTTGGCTAATAATATCTCACCTTGAAATACTTAAACAAAATGTGGGTTTGCAAAAGACATGATCCTTTTTCTAAGTTGTTGCCGGTTATGATATGGTGCAAAAAGAATCTGCTATAATTTCGTTCTAAAGAGAAACTTGACATCCGGAATTTTAGTTTTTCAAAAAAAAAAAAAGAGAGAGAGAGATATGGGCTATGAAAAAAAAGGGAGAAAGAAGAAAAAAAAGAGAGATGAAAAATGGACACGTGTCCAAGGGCGAGTAGAGCCCACATATCCCAAAAAAAAAAAAGAAGAGAAGAAAAAAGAGAGGAAATAAAGGACACAAGTCCAAGGGTGAGTAGAACCCACCTCTCCAAAAAAAAAAGAAAAAAAAATAGATGGCCCATACTTTCTGAATGGATTTGAAAATAATTTCCCGAATGAAAGTTGATCAAAAGAACGAATGATTAGTGTTTCTATGGCCACCATTCTTCCTTGCAACCACCGAAGAACTTGGAAAAAGTCAAAAGCCCCACATAAGTTGAGTAATAAAAGGTGGATATAGGTGCCAACTTATTTAAATAAAGGAGGAATGTTTTGTTATAAACATGTTACACTTTGAATTATATCAGCATTGAAGCAACTCCTGATCAACAACCAAGTATCTAACTACTTGCTCGGGGCGAGCAAAGGTTAAGCTTGGGGGACTTGTTGGCGGTCATTATCGACCATTTTATACCGCCAACTTATGTCTTTTTCACGGGAAACTAGCTAACCTATGACACATATACCTTTACTATTGACCCAGTTCCACTTGTATTCCGAGAAATATGTTTTGCAGGACTTATACACGGAATCAAGTGAAAAGACGCCATACAACGAACAAAGCGCAAAGCATAATATGCATTCCAGAAATGCGCAACCAAGGGGGAATAGAGAAAGCCCAGCTCAAGGCCGAATTGGACCAAAGCACCCCTAAACTATGAATCCAGGCCGGCCCAGGAGCCCACAGGCGAAAGGCGGTCGTGAGTGGGGCCACCCCCGGTCCGGCCGGACTGGAAGTGGGTCCGGCCGGACCCACAGTGCCGCCTCTCGAGCCGACCTTTCACAGGCGGTTGCATGCCGCCATGCACATTAAGATTCCACGGGTGCTTTGTTCAAATACTGTATTGAAACCGCCCTAGAGAGGTCGGTTTGCATCTTCCATGTGGGGATGGCCATCTTCCAAAGAGCCCCCTCTCCTCTACCTATAAAAGGAGGCTGTCTCCCCCTCATTCAACAACAACACAACAAGGAGAAGAGCACCATCATACACTTGAGCAACATTCCAATGGGCTTAGGCCCTAGCTAGCTATAGAGTTGAGTAGAGGAGAGATGTGAGAGAGAGAGCGGGGAAGTGCCGGACTTGTCGGTGTCTCCCCGGGCTTGTACCTCTACGGGCATCTACTTGGCGCCTTAGCGGGATCTTAGCTAAGTAAGTGTTCGTGGTTCATATAGTCTTTTATGTCTATTGTTCATTAAGCTTTACATTGTTTATATAGTTGAGCTTTACCTTTACTTGTTTGCAGGTTCGTCGTCCGTCCCCGTGGCGGATGCTCTAGTAGAGGACTCTTGATAAAGACGGATGTTCCTGTACGACGCTAGAGTAGTAGTCGATAGCGTAGACGTGGTGTCTAGGCTATAGGCTGCCTTCGTTTGCTGTCTAGGCTACGGTAGTGAGGTAGGCGACAGGTGGTGACAGCCCTGTTCGTCCCCCGTACTCCTCCACGTCCGTCTAGAGAGTAGAGCTGGAGGCCGGCATCACCTGGCAGACCAGGTGCGATCCGGTGCCCGAAGTGAGCGAGTAGAAGTAGAGTATCGGCTATCCTTAAGACATAAGAGCTATAGGAATCCATCTCTACCCTTTCATCTCTACCCTTGTGTTGTCCTTGGACGAATTAGCTAGAAGAGAATACCTCCGTTCCCTATGGAAATACGATACCCTGAATACTTCCGGGTGAAGGCTACAACGGTAATTCCGTGCGCTTGCGGACTATTCTGCTTACGCTAAGAAATACCAACAGATGGCCGGTTCCTAGCCCTCTCTCTTGCACATTTGAACACTCTAACTTGCTTGTGAGCATTTGAGACTCCTCTCCACTCATCTCTCCATCCATAACTCAAATTCTTGGTGAGATTGAGAGTGATAGAAGTGCATTGCATTGGTGGTTGCATCTAGAGGCACTTCATCCTTGGAGAAGCCGCAGGATTCTTGTTTTCTTGGGAATTTGCCCGGTTCCCTAGCGGCTTGGAGCAAGAGGCGGTGTTGAGCTCGATTGGAGCTTGTTCGAGGCCACACCGGTGGTTTGTGAGTGGTCGTTCCTTACCCCGCGGGAGATTCGCGAAAGGAACACTAGTGGATTGCCCGTGGCTTGTTGGACCCTCTCTTGTGATCGTTTGCTTGAGCTCCCATCGGGGATTTGGCACCGGCCATTAAGCTTAGCAACCGTCAAGTGAGTGTGTCGCCACAACGGGGACTAGCGTGCCGGCAAGCACGTGAACCTCGGTGAAAAATCATTGTGTCTTGTGTGCTAGCTCGTTGGAGATTTCTTGTACACGGTGATTGGCTTCAACCTCGACACTACACCGGTGGTATTGTATCCTAAGCATCTCTTTGCATTACTTCAGTAGCATATCTTGTTAGGGTGCTTAGCTTGAGTAGCTTGTTTAGCCTTGTTAGCTCCTAGTGGTAATCTTAGTTAGCATATCTTGTCCACCTAGGAGTAACTTAGCAACCTAGCCATTGCTTGTGATTAGAGATATTAGAATTGCTAGAATTGCTAGGAGGCTTGCATAACTAGCTTGAAGCATTTGCTTATTTGCTACGCCGTCTTTTTCACTAACCGCCTTGCTTAGTGTTGTTTGTAGAATTTTTAATAGGCTATTCACCCCCCTCCCCCTCTAGCCATTAGGACCTTTCACTCTGCCACATGGCTTCTTCAAATAGATAAGTGTCGGTGTTTCGTAAGTGCACCAATCAGTAATCGTATGCTTAGACATCTAGCTCGGATGGTAAAAGGGATCGAGACAATGGGGATTTATCCTGGTTTGGGTAAATCCCCTAGTCTAGCGGTGAGCTTGGTGTTCACGGGTTTTTGCATAGATTTGTAGTAGGGATTTTCAAACTGTTGAGAGAGGGAAGCCTTCCCAAGTCTCTGGTGAGTGAGTGTGTGCGTGTGGGCAACAACGGAGCCATGTATTGGCCATAGAGGGCTCTCCCCTCCGGTGCCCACAACAAAAAATGAGGATACAAGCTGATCCACTGGACGCTTGCTGATCTAGCTAGCCTGGTGATGGGTCAATCACATGCGAGCAGCGAGCCTGCAAATCCACATATGGCAATTGGCATTAGTCAACACGCAAAGCAAAGGGAATAAAATAATAATCCATGGGTAGTTTTGTATATAAATAATAGTCTGTTAATTTCTTTTTTTGATACAAATGGGTAAATAGAAACCCGTTTCTTCATTTTACAAGAGTGCAAGAGACTCGTGGTAGGGCGTGTTTAGTTCTCCATTTTACCAAAAAATTTTGGGTTTTGACCCATCATTCTGCGGAACAAAACTAAACATCACCTAATTTTTTTTGGTAAAAAGCTAGCCTATTCTCCATTTTGGATTTTGGTCTCAAAAGGCAAAAAAATGTCCAAAAGCGTCTGGAAGCCTGTGCCGCCCTCATTTGCCCAAAATTTGGTATTTTGGATGGAACTAAACTCACTGTTGGGTGATTGCTCAACACAACACTTTATTGATGATGATATGGTTTACACAGTGGCCGTCCAACATGGTCTTTACAAAGGAGGTCAGGGGGTATTTATAGGGGCCCCCCGACTTCGTAATGATGCTAAGTTACAAAAATTCTGAAATAAGTGTCTCCGATCTATTCTCTCCAGCGAAGTTGTTTTCCTTGTCTTCGCGTCGCTTTTCTGATCCTCTTCGATAATCTTCTTAGCTTTTTGGCGAAGCTGTTGTCTCCATCTTCGCCTGGAGCCTGATTCCGCACTCTTCCATTTCTGACTTTGTTACTTCTTTTGCGAAGTCGAGTCCCGCGAAGCTACCTTCGCTACTTCCCTCATTCTTGCCTTTTTCATAGTTATTCCGAATGCCCTGTAACTTCAAAGTTTGGGATGAAAGTTTATGAAAATCAAAGTTAGAACCCAACAACAGCCCCTCGTGGGCGAAGGCCGACTTCAAAGGCATGAAACCCACGAACTAAGTTTTTTAAACTTTGGTTCGATCAAACATCGTCCCGCACTTTGAAGTTGGACTTTGACTTCGCGAACGCCGTTAAATGTCTTCGCTTGAGCTGATGATGTGTTGTTGTTGTTTTTTAACGGCTAGTTTTGACCGTTTTGACCGAAGTTGGTTATAAATAGCGGAGCACCCCCTGTTTTCCTCATCTTTTTGAAGAGGGGCCGCCTTTTTGAAATTTTCCTTTTTATTGCGAAGTCGAAATTGTTGCGAAGACTAAATTGATTTGTTTGCCTCCGAAGTTTGTCGTTCCGAGTGAAGTTTCTGGTCTTCTTATTTTCTAAGTAAGTTATTCCCCAAGGTTTATTTCTAGTTCTGATTTTCGTCCTATCTCCCTCTTTTTGTAAAGTGTATTCTTCTTGTTGTTTAGGATGGTTGAAATTAATGAGAACATGTTTGGTTCTCAAGAGAATGATCCTAAGGAGCCAACGATGTCACAAAATGAAGATATTGAAAATTCTGACGAGGGTCGGAGCGATGTTTCTGCTTCTGAGTCGGAGCTGCTTCCAGATGACAAGATTTCCCTTGTTTTCGGGCGAAGCAAAATGACACAATCTGATTTTGAAAAAAATGGTTAAGGATGGAATTTTGAAGGCTGGGCAGTACATGCCAGCAGGGCCAGATGAAAAAACTCCGAAGACGAAGCCTGACGAATGCATTGTTTTCAAAGATCTTTTTACTGCTGGACTTCGCATGCCTCCTCAAGACTTTCTTGAACAAGTTTTCAAGAGATACAATATCGAGATGCATCATTTGACACCTAACGCTATAGTTAGGCTGTCGGTTTTCATTTGGGCTATGCGAAGTCAAAATGTGAACCCAGATATAGATGCTTTTTGTGCTTTACATGAGTTGCACTCTCAGTTTCGAAGTAGAACTATCATATCGGATTGCCGTCTTTGCCATATCCCCCGAAAGTCATGCGGTGGGCTGCGAGCTAGTGTCTTGCCCTGCAATCCTTCTCTACATGGGACAGGCCACCCATGATGGTGCCGCCCATGTAATGAGCCGTGAGTATCCGGGGTCGCACCCCCAACATAAACTTGTTAATAAAAAATTGGAGAATTTGTAAACTACATTAAACCCCGATAGGGGACAAGTGAGGGGTCATCCATACGGTCTCGGTTACCTTGGAAGGTATGCCTGGTAAGGTTTCCTATTGGGAGATACTCGCCTTAGACACACATAAGGATTGGTCATTGGTCTGTAGTGCATGTCACCTAGTGAGATATTACTTTGTTTCAACCAAATAAATAAAGCTCGGTATTTCATATAAATCTGTGTACCACATATGTGACCTCGGCATATTTGTGCGTGATCCTAGCACAAATACGTGACTTCCTGGAGTCTCATGAATGAGGGGCTGACATACGTGTGCTTGGGGAGAAGTAGTCAAATTGACATCAGTGACCATGTCCACTCTACAAACAAATCATTTTGTCACCATGGCACGATCGAATATGTGAATGGGTGCAGCAGCCATCTTAAACTTGTAATCTCTTATTTCGTTGGATCCATACACAGTCCTTAAGGGGCCACATCTTTGACTGAATATCCTTCCACCAACATTTGTATTATATGCACGATTAAACCTTTCTTTATGTGAAACTTATAATAGAGATAACTCAGCATTAAGACGTGGCATTCAATTTGTGTCACATCAAGATCTACTAAGATGTGTCGCATTAATCAATTTATTGTTATAGGTAGAAGATATCAAATCATATAGGCAAGATAGCTCAACATTAATATATGAGGATACATACACCATTGTTGTGGATATCAATATCTATAATGTAGATATATATATATCAACATTATTGTGTATCACTGCACGTATAGAGATTTATTTCTATTGTGGATATATATATCAATATTGACATGTGTCATATATCTATATTGTGGATACAAATTATATATTAAAGATGTACAGCTGCATGCATACATATATCTCTATTGTGGATAGATATATCAACCTTAAGATGTGCCACTGCTTGTATATAAAGAGGACCTAGCAAGGCAATATGTGTACCAGAACACAACCTCAACAAATAAATATATAACCCCTATACGTGCCACTTGCCAATCAGAATCAGCAAGACAATGAGGACCAAGTGCGCTGCTCTTTGCATTTTCCTAGTGATTATGTCTTCAACCATCCCATCTTGCCACAGTAAGTTTATAACTTCGTTTTGTACTTACACTGAATCCACTGATGCATGGTTTATAAAGTCATGTTTTGGATGCATGCAGCTCGCACAGTTCCTATCCCTTTATTTCATTGCACTGAAGAGCTTTGCCAAAAAGTATGCTTGGACTTTGCCAAAGTAAATAACGAAGTATTACAGAGCTCCCATTGTGAGAGGGAGGATCTTTGCAACTGTTTGTGTTCCGACAAGAAGCATCTCCCGCTTGACAACGAAGTTGTGGGATTAGCTAATGTAGAGGATGATAATGGAATCCTTATTTGAATTTTAATATAACGGATTAAACTTGTCACTTAGGATGGATGCGGAGGTTACATGGACGCAGACAGTACCATGAAGCTAGCTCCTGCATGTAATTTATCGACAACCTGTTTCCATCTGATTGTAATAAAATGATTGTGCACCTTTCCAATACTTGTTATTCCATCAGTGTATTATTGGATCCATCATTTTGGTTACAACTAAAATTTTTCAGTCTGTATTGTACTTTCAATTAGCCCTGATGATTCCCTGGGTTTGGTCCAATTATGCAAAACTTGACTCAGAAATCCTTGGGTTTGGTCCAAATTATGCAAAACCTGACTAAGAAATCCTTGGGTTTGCAAGACCACCCAAGAATCAATTGGACTATTACGCATTAACACAACGGCGGTAGTTTATTCTTCCTAACAAGAGACTAATAATAAGCGTGGGCGCATGGCTCTCTGTCATAGCCACACTGCCAGGATGCAGGTGGCGGATCTAGGATTTTGTCAAAGGGTATGCCACATATATAAAAAAGTTGAATAGCAAATTAAGGTGAGGACGTATTAGATTGCAAGTTGTATTGTTCATCAAAGGGTTTGGGTGAAGAAGCCTTGCAACAGAGATGGTGAGTACATAGTGATGGCAAGCGAAGTCCCGTGCTTTTTTCGATAATGGATTAAAAACCGGCTTCATCCATCAGAAGATAGAATCAGGCCAATTATTACAAAGTTCTGCCAAAAAGTTCAAAAAATAAGCACAAGCATAGGCGCTTGGTCACAGCAACTCCAGACCACCGAAAACAAAAGAAGTTTAATTCTAAGTATAACCAATGTATCTTGAAGATAACCACCCATTGGAACTAAAAAACTGCAAAGCTGATGTCTCTAGATGATGTTCCACTTGGGAAAGCCTAGACCGATCATCATGCCGATGCAGAGTTGCCCACTGCCGTAGCCAATGTGTTCCCTGAAGAGCACCTGCAAGAAAGATTTTGGTTGACATTTATCAAAAACCACTTCGTTTCTGGTTAACCAGATTGTCCAACAAAGCGCTGCAAGAGCTGTTAGTAACAGTGAATTATACTTTTTGTGTGCAATTTTTGACCATCTGATAAAAAGGTCATTCGTATCAGAAGGAGGTGATACTCCAAAAAGTATGTGCATAGCGCACCATAAGAATTTGGCATAACTACATTCAAAAAAGAAGTGTTGTATTATCTCCGGAAAATGACAAACCGAACAATTTTTGTCACCATTCCAGTTACGTCTAACTAAATTATCTTTAGTTAAAATAACACCTTTTTTTAGGTACCACATGAAAATTTTAATTTTCATTGGGACTTTAATTTTCCAAATATCTTGTGACACTCTAACACCATTGTTAACTAAAACAACATAAATGGACTTTACTATAAAGGTGTCGGATGCATTAAGCCTCCATAAAAAAATATCCCTCTGTTCGAGTACACTAATATCTTGTAAGGATGCCACAATTCAATGCCAAGCACTTAAATTTCCTCCCACTTTTCGTTTGAAGGAAATATTTAATGGGATAGAACTAAGCACTTGTGCAACGAAATCCTGTTTTCTCCTAACGATATTAAATAACGAAGGAAATTTGTCTTTTAGGGGCTTAACACCCAACTAGGTATCATGCCAAAACCTGGTTTGGGAACCGCCCTTTACCTTGAAACAGCCCAGGTCCAAGAAAGAATCTTTAATTTTCATTAAACTCTTCCAAAAATGAGAATCTATTGATTTTTTTGACACAACTTCCTAGCGTCTTATCCTTAATATATTTCTTTCTTAGCAACTCTTGCCATAGATCTCCTTCATTTAGAAGCTTATAAAGCCATTTGCTTAATAAACATTTATTTTGTATATCTAAGTTCTGGATGCCCAAACCCCCTTGATCTTTGGGTTGGAAAAGAACCTCCCATTTAGCCGGTCTATACTTCCTTTTTTTGATTATCACTTTGCTAGTAAAAGCGCGATCTGAAACGGTCTATTTTTTCTAGTACTCCTTTCGGAATTTCGAAAAAATACATCATAAACATCGGTAAGCTTGACAACACCGAATTTATTAAAACTAGACGTCCTCCTACTGACAGTAACTTGCCTTTCCATCCACTCAATCTCTTTTCAATTCTATCTTCAATTACTTTCCAATCTTTATTATTTAGCTTTCTAAAGTGCATAGGCAGACCGAGGTAATGAAATGGGTATTTACCAACAGCACATCCAAACAGCTGTGCATAGAAGTCTTCCTGCTCTTTTGCCTTCCAAAACAAAAGATTTCACTTTTATGGAAGTTGATCTTCAAGCCCGAAAGTTGTTAAAAAGTGCTTAGTAAAAGTTTCATATTTACTGCCTTTTGAACATCGTGGCTCATGAAGATTACTGTATCATCCGCACACTGAAGGATAGATAAGCCATCCTGGACTAAATTAGGAATAACCCCTTCAACCTGTCCTGCTAGTTTCACCCTTGCAATTAGTATGGCCAACATGTCGACTACTATGTTGAATAGTATAGGCGACATAGGGTCGCCTTGCCTTAGACCCTTTTTTGTTTGGAAATAATTGCCTAACTGATCATTTACCTTAATATTAACATTTCCCCTTAGGTAAAACTTTCTATCCACTGACACCATTTTTGTGAGAAGCCTTTCATTCTCAAAGTTTGTTGTAAGAAGCTCCATTTGACCTTATCATATGCTTTTTCAAAATCCATCTTAAAAATTACGCCATCTTTCTTTTTGGAATGGAGCTCATGTAAAGTCTCATGGACAATAACTGCCCCTCCATGATGTTACGTCCTGGCAAAAATGTCGTTTGAGTTGGTCTAATTATCTTTTGTGCTATGTTATTTAGTCTATTGGTTGCAACCTTTGTAAAGATTTTGAAAGAAACATTCAGTAAACAGATAGGTCTATATTGCTGAATTACTTTCGCATCTTTCTTCTTCGGTAGAAGAATAATGGTTCCAAAGTTAAGGCGGTTTAGAGGTAAATCACCTTGATGGAAATCCGTAAACAGAGCCATCAAATCGTCTTTTATCACATTCCAAAAGACTTGATAAAACTCTGGAGGAAAACCATCCGGGCCTGTTGACGGTAACCAACGACATATTTTTCCCGTCAACTTACTACCATAAAGGGAGTAAAATTAAACCTTTTTTATACTCATATACTTTTATCACTAATAAAATTCCACTTGTAGTGTCTTGTATTTTATTTTGCAGATTTATAATAAAAGCAAGTGGAAAATCGACCAAAGTACGCCTTTATTACAAAAAGCGCATTATTACAAAAATCCAAGCCCAAGAGCAAATCGACCCAAAACATCAAATCCATTTTTCAGTGTTTGACGACACCCCACCGAGACCCCAGGCCAGGCTTTTAGCGCCATTTTATTTCTTTCTAACCCTCCCCGAGGCGGTTGCCCAAATTTTGGGGGCGGTTCGTGCACTTTCCAAACGGGGTTTCCCGCCCTGCTTGGTCGGTTTTTACGAAGGAAGGTTTTCCGTGGTCGGTTTTGGTGTCTTTTAGCATTTAGGCCCCTCCTCCAAGTGTATAAGTAGGCCCTCTCTCTCCCTCTCTCAACACACACCACTTGAGTCCAAAGAAACCAAAGAATCTCTCTCTCTCTACCACCTCTACCTCTCTCTCTTCTTCTACTTCTTCCTTCTTCTTCTTCTTTCTTCTTCTTTATTCTTTCTTAGTTAACACTTGGAGTAGAAGAGCTACAAGGAGGGCTTGTCTCCTAGAAGAAAGTGCTTTGGTAATACATCTACTCTATGGAGCATTCTTCTATTTGCAAGTCTTATATCTATATTCTTGGCCTAACTTATGAACTAGGGTATAGTTTTGTTCATGTTCTTGTGTTGGTATATGAACTAGCATATAGTTTACATATCATAATCTTGACATGTTCATTACAGTTCATCATCGATCATCATATGCCTAACTTGAGTAGAGGTGGGATATCGGTTCGTTGTTCCTTCCGGGTTTGCTCTTGTTCTAGTCCGTCCATTCGACGAGTGGGGATCCCGGGGGACAAGAGTAGTGCTCTAATATGCGGGCATGGTGCTCGGGTATTAACACCTGCGGATATGAGTGCATGCCACGGTTGAGGGGTAGGCGGCTTGGTCGTGACAAGCCCTTGACCGTCCCTTTGAATCCCCCACGTTCGCCTTTGTCTTTGTAGGAGTTCGTAAATGCTTCCTATCGGGCCGTATGGTATCCAGGAGTCTCCCCAATATCCTAGACCTAACCACGACTAAATCGCTTTGCATATGATCCTAACTATTCATTTGTATGGCCATGACTAGATACCTTAGAACTACTCCATTAGGTTATTCATTTATTCATTTACTTTATCTATTTTCTTTATCCTTTTGTTTGGTGGATTCTTAAGTGTGTGTCACACTATCCATGAACCATTATTTCTTACCCCTTATGAACATTTTGGTCTAAGCAAACACATGTTCCTCTATTCAGATGCCATGCTAATTTATTAATCACATGCCTTCCTTTGGGAAAATATAAATAACGATACCCTCTAATACTTCCGGTGAAATGCTACAATGATAGATCCGTAAACTTTGATGAATATCTAAGATGGCAAGATCTATCCCGTTGATTCCATTTCGGATCACCGACATGGTGGTTTTACTTGGGAATGTCAGCGCATTTCTAACGCTCTTATTGGGGATGGGTTTTATACTGTTTCCTTTGATTGCGTTAAGAAATGCCAACAAGCATTTCTGGCGCCGTTTTTGAAGGCATTGTGAAAAAAATAATAATAAATAGTCTGGCTATGAATATGAACTCATGTGCGTGGATACCATTTGCTCATACAAAGCTAATCTTTTTATGTTTTCTCCTGTTGTGGATGAAAACAGGATAATGTATGTCGGGTTTCCTCCTGCCGGAAAACTTCATCTCCGATCTTTTTCTTTGGGTCTCGTGCCGCTTCTTCTTCAAAAGAACACCGACGGTCGAGACCGACATCCCCGCACCAACCGCAACTCAAGCCATGGCCCGACATTTAGCGATTTCTCAACTCCCGCTGTCACCAACGTGCCCACCGGGCCGACGGTGAATGTGGCGGACAAAAACTTCGAAATTTAAAGGCCGATCACCATGGTGCGAAATGTTCCATTAATTGGATCGCCGAGCGAGATAGCGCTCATCTCCAAACTTCCTTTGAGCTCCGATGCAATAGTCATCAAAGACGTCATAGCGACGCGTCATCTTCCACTTCCCCTTCTCCCTTGTGGGGAAGGCGAAACAAATGGTTCTAAAGGACAAGGAAGTCGTCTTGTGCTCCACCGGCGTTCCGCCAAGTTCTTCCCCATGGGCAAAACCAATGCCCCGAGGGGAAGAATTGCCAATTTCCAGCAAAACTCTATGGAACCCATTCCGAGGCGTGGGAGAGGCTGCAGAATACATTCAAGATGCCCGCACTACGGGATGGAGAACCGGCCGGTGCTCCGAACTTCTACAATGGTCTCACGGCCATATCGGGGGCACCTCGACGCCGCTGGCGGTGGCGCATTTCTATCGCTTACCATCGATCGGGCAACAGCCCCGATTGATAAGATGGTGGCAAATCAAAGCTGGGGCGAAGACAGCCCTAAACACAAAAAGGCATGCATACCGTGAAGGAGGCGGATATGCTTGCCGCAAAAATGGACTCCGCCTGAAGAGGCGGAGGAGCGCAAAGACAGATGCTACTACCCGCCCGCGCCCGCCTACGCCTACGACGCCACACATGACCTCGTGAGACGTGTGGTGAGGTTGGCCACTTTTAAATTTAACTTGCCCCGAGACCCGAAGAAGCTGCCTTCATCAACAACAAAAACGGGTATCGCCAACCGCAGCAGGGAAGAACAACCGGTCCAGTTTGCCATTCCAAGGCAACCAAAGGATACAACTCCAACTACAACCCCGGTCTTCACCGTTCAAGGACCTGTGGGGGCCAAACAAATTAACGAAAAATCTCACCAAAAAGATGAACCACCAAGACAAGATCTTGGAAGGTGTGAATAACAAGCTTGAAGGGTTGACGTCGTGCAAGAAGAACCAACTCAGCCTTCAACAAGATGATAGAGACACAGCTTCTAGCCCAGATTGCCAGCCCAAGTGCCGCTTAACGACTCGGGAAGGATCCTGGGGCAACCTCGAGGTCCCACACGAATCGGCTTAACATGATATCTCTCGAGGCTCGGCCCAACCCGGAGAGTCAAGAAGATCCCCGTGGACTCGCCATTCATTGCCAAGAAGGGAGATCCGGGACGTCCGATCATCACCCCATTGGCCCTCACAATTTTGCTAATGCATTTTGTGACCGGGGGCGCTGTATTAATGTGATGTCCAAGACCACCTTCAACAAAATCCATGGAGGGACACTTACTCCCGCCAAATTAGATCCTCCAAATGGTAGATCAATCAACAAGGCGACCGAGGGAATATTTGGAAGATATGTTGATCAAAATCCAAGATGAATACATCCCCTGCAGACTTTGTGGTCCCGGATATGGGCCCAAAGGAAGATGTGTCTCTCCTCTTGGGGAGACCATTTCTTTATACCGCCAAGGCCGACATCGCTAGGGAAGGGTTTCATCGTCTTCCATATCAAGGATAAGGCGGTAAAGTGCCCATTCATTGGGTACAAGCAACAACACACCCGGCAATCATCATCATCAAGACCGTGTGGAATGTTGAAGGATCTGCCCGAGACCCCCGAGCGAAGCCTCCCGCCAAGAAAAGGAGAGAGTCGACAGTGACTATAAATAACCTTGCTCAAAAAAATGGGGTATATCCAAAAAGAAAAAAAATGGGGTATATTAAAAAAATATCTATATATATATTTATATATTTATGTGTTTCATAAAATATTTTTATTAACAAAATATTTTGGAAAACTAAAATAAAAATTTTCATAAATAAAATAAATTCTTTTTACGAAAAATAAAGAAAAATATTTTATACATAAAAAGTATATACAAAAATATTTTTGAAATAATTTTTCTATTTAAAAATAAATTTATATTTGAAAATTTTTGGAGAAATTCAAAAAGGAGAGAAAACGGCCGAACCAAGAATGAGCACACAACGATAGAACTTTTCGTGGACCGTTGGACACAACCGCCAAAGTTGGGCAGAAGAATGCCCGGCCCCCCGCGGTGCGCTAGGCAAGACCCTTGGCGCGGCCGCACCCGTTCGGGCGCCCCGCTCGCCAACGGCTCCAACGCCCTAGTGTGTGAGGCAGCCTTCGGCCGTGCGCCGGCTATAAATAGCCCGAAAGCACCGGTGTGAGAGCTCCCACCCCTCATTTTCACTCTCTCTCTCTCACACTCTCTCCCGCTTGTTCTACACTCCATTTTCTCCACCAAAAACATTGTGCCGAGCAAGATTGCGGGTGTGAAAGTTCATACTTTCAACTAACCCTTGCACACCCGAGGTCTCGCTCGATTTTTTTGCAAAGCCATGAAGAAAGCCGGAGGATCTTCAGCCGGGTTGAAGGCGGTCGTCAAGACAGAGCTCACGACATACAAGCACAAGCTCCGCCCTCAACTTTGACAACCTCAAGACTCTCCCATGCAAGAAGATGCCGCACTGTCGGGGAGGAAGAAGCTCAAGCTCCCCCCCGACAATCGACGGCCCGACGCGCCGTACCTCGACCTTCGGGAAGGACGGGAGATGCAAGCATATCTCCAACTCAAGGATCGTGTGTTCCAACACATGCCCGAATCGACCCCGACCTCCTCGAACAAACAGGTATGGACGATGAACTTTCTATCCTTTGGAGAGCAATCGGATGGCGGGACATTCCCCCTCTCGAGGAGGAAGGTTCTCGCCTCCTAACAATTCAGTTTCTATGCACACTAGTAGAGGATCATTAGGAATTTCTTTCCGCCTTTTTGGTACACTTTATCACGTTACATGGGTGGACCTAGCTCGTTACTGTGGTTTTCATAGTAGATGTGCAATAAATATAGATGCTGCTCTCCCTGGCTTTGTCAGTAACCACTTTTGGGAGGAGATATCCGGTGCACATGAGGCCGGTGCTTTCAAACCTCGCCACTCACGAGATCCAAAGACCCATCACTTAGATTTATCCACCGCTAGATCTCGTTGACTTTGTTTCCTAGACACGGGGTTAGATGGGTAAATGAGATTGAATTAAAATTACTCTATCTTTGTTGTCCACAAGGTTAAGGTAGCTCCAAAGTGGTAGAGATGTGCAGAACATTTTACATATTATCACGAAAGTTGCTTTGTTCTGTCACCGCACATCTCTCATCACACGCCTCGCTTCTGCGATTGGGGCTTTGGAAAATCAACAGATAGAGTACATTTCCACACCCGAGATTATTGGAATGTTGCGCAACTAGTGCGGGGGCACTTAATTAAGGTTTTACCATCCGCGAGCTTGGTCATCTTTTTTTTTCTGGCTATGCAACTATAGTTCGGTTACCTAACCCGGACTTACACCTGTATAAAAGCCGCACACTAACATTTGAGCTCGAGATCGCCGATAGCTTGCGCAGAAAGATACCCCCATCAGTTCTTCACGCAAACTTAGGAGGCCGAGGTCGGATCCTCCTCCCACGGCCCCTACTTCACGCCACAAAGACGCCCACAGCCCTACCAAAATCCAGCAGCATGGCCTCACCCTATGGGGACTCCAGGGGGTAATACCCGGGTATGATCCTAGGTGGGAGCCGCCTGAGAAAACGGCACCATCGAGTGGCCTGAAGGAGATACGGCAGCATGGAGGGCCAAAAGATATGACTTGGATGACAGCTCCGACGATATGCCCCCACCACGTCCAAGATGGCGCCACCACACAAGGGGTGGAGGCTATCGGGATCCAAACACATGACACCTCAACGTCCGCACTAGGAACATTGAGCATACGCTCAATTCCCATGTGCAAAATACCGAACAAATGGCGAATAGAATCGGGAGCAAAGAGAGTCGCCAGAGATGGACCCAATTGGAGTCCAACATGGCTACTCACACCGCACGCGAGGAAGCATTCTCGAGGTACCAAGGCTTCGATCCCGATCTATAGGCCTCCAGATAGCTTGGGGAGGACCCCACAGGTATCATTGCATTGCATATTTAATTCCATCAAATTCTATTTTATTTTTAGCATGTTTACATTTCAAAACATTGCATCGAAAAAAACAACTAAGAAACTAAAAAAAAAAAAAATATCCAAAAATAGAATAAGTAGCTCTTCTTTGTGCCTTAATGCTTATATATGAGCTATAAAAAATGTTTAGTCTTAGTCCCTTGTTGAAATGATGAATAGTTGCTCCTGTCTTATGCTTTGCCTGTGCCTAGTTTATAATTCGAAGTTCTCTAAAGTTTGGGTTTAGTGGCTAATTCTAAAACTTATCCTGAAAAACCCGATTCCCATGTGGGTTGCATATGCTCTATCTAGTCTAGGTTGTTGCCAAGTATGATATGGTACAAATGGATTTGCTATGACTTCGTCCAAAAGAGAAACTTGACATCCGGGAATCTATGCTTTAAAAAGAGAAATGTTTTTTGGGCTATGCTAAAAAAAAAAAAAAAAATGAGATGAAAAATGGACAAGTGTCCGAGGGCGAGTAGAGCCCACATCTCTAAAAAAAGGAGAAAGAAAAAGAAAAGAGAGGAAATAAAAGGCAAAAGCCTAGGGCGAGCAGAGCCCACCTCTCCAAAAAAAAAAAATATATATATATATAGCAATAAAGCCCATGCTTTCTCGAAAAGAAATATTATCTAAATAAAATCCCCGATAAAAAGTTGATCAAAAGGATGAATGATAAGCACCTCTGTTATAACCGTTCTATCCGGCAACCGCCCAAGGCTTTGAGAAAAGCTGGAAAGCCCCGCTCACGATGAAAGGTAATAAAGGGTAGGAAAAAGATGTGCCATTTTATTCAAACTTTGGTAGAAAATCTTATTATAACCCTGGCACTTGTAAAACGTAATCGGCATAGTAGCAACTCCTGATCAACAACCAAGTACTTATCTCTTTTTTGCGAGGACTAAAGGAAGGGTAAGCTTGGGGGAGTTTGTTGACTCCCAACCAACGACATATTTTTCCCGTCAACTTACTACCATAAAGGGAGTAAAATTAAACCTTTTATACTCATATACTTTTATCACTAATAAAATTCCACTTGTAGTGTCTTGTATTTTATTTTTGCAGATTTATAATAAAAGCAAGTGGAAAATCGACCAAAGTACGCCTTCCGGAAAGCGCATTATTACAAAAATCCAAGCCCAAGAGCAAATCGACCCAAAACATCAAATGGGGTCGAGCACAGCCCGGCCCACAACTTTTTGGCGAAAGACGACACCCCACCGAGACCCGGGCCGAGCCGAGCCTGGGGGTGCGTATTTAAGCACCCCCTCCCCGAGGCGGAACCCAAATCGGGAGGCGGTTCGTGCACTTTCCAAACGGGGTTTCCCGCCCTCGTTGGTCGGTTTGCGCCTGTTGAAGGTTTTCCAGTCGGTTTTGGTGTCTTTTAGCATTTAGGCCCCTCCTCCAAGTGTATAAGTAGGCCCTCTCTCTCCCTCTCTCAACACACACCACTTGGAGTCCAAAGAAACCAGCAATCTCTCTCTCTACCACCTCTACCTCTCTCTCTTCTTCTACTTCTTCCTTCTTCTTCTTTCTTCTTCTTTATTCTTTCTTAGTTAACACTTGGAGTAGAAGAGCTACAAGGAGGGCTTGTCTCCTAGAAGAAAGTGCTTTGGTAATACATCTACTCTATGGAGCATTCTTCTATTTGCAAGTCTTATATCTATATTCTTGGCCTAACTTATGAACTAGGGTATAGTTTTGTTCATGTTCTTGTGTTGGTATATGAACTAGCATATAGTTTACATATCATAATCTTGACATGTTCATTACAGTTCATCATCGATCATCATATGCCTAACTTGAGTAGAGGTGGGATATCGGTTCGTTGTTCCTTCGGGTTTGCTCTTGTTCTAGTCCGTCCATTCGACGAGTGGGGATCCTGGGGGGGACAAGAGTAGTGCTCTAATATGCGGGCATGGTGCTCGGGTATTACGACACCTCATGGGATATGAGTGCATGCCACGGTTGAGGGGGTAGGCGGCTTGGTCGTGACAAGCCTTGACCGTCCCCTTGAAATCCCCCCGCATTCGCCTGTCTTTGTAGGAGTTCAGTAAATGCTTCCTATCGGGCATTTATGGTATCCAGGAGTCTCCCCGTTATCCTAGACCTAACCACGACTAAATCAGTTTGCATATGATCCTAACTATTCATTTGTATGGCCATGACTAGATACCTTAGAACTACTCCATTAGGTTATTCATTTATTCATTTATTCTTTATCTATTTTCTTTATCCTTTTGTCGGTGGATTCTTAAAGTGTGTGTCACACTATCCATGAACCATTACCTTGCTTACCCCCTGTTATGAACATTTTGGTCTAAGCAAACACATGTTCCTCTATTCAGATGCCATGCTAATTTATTAATCACATGCCTTCCTTTGGGAAAATATAAATAACGATACCAACAAATACTTCCGGTGAAATGCTACAATGATAGATCCGTGCGCTTGCGGATGAATATCTAAGATGGCAAGATCTATCCGCTGACGCTTCCATTTCGGATCACCGACATGGTGGTTTACTTGGGAATGTCGGGCGCATTTGACGCTCTTATTGGGGATGGGTTTTATACCGCTTTCCTTTGATTGCGTTAAGAAATGCCAACAGGGCCTAGTGCCTTATTTTGTTCCATTTGAAATATTGCAATCCTTACCTCCTCATAAGAGAACGGTTCAGTTAAAAAGTCATTTTCCTATTGAGAAACCTGTGTTATATCCTCAGTATTTTCCTCATCCAGTGAGAATGGAGAAACCTCTGAGGGCCCAAACAAGGACTTATAATAGTTGGTGATATGCTCTTTTAACTGAGCATCACCAGTTATTATATTATTCCCATCCTCTAACTGAAAAATATGACTTTTACGATGTCTACCATTAGCAAGAAAATGATAATATTTTGTGTTTGCATCCCCTTCCAAGAGATGTTTAGTCTTGGCTCTTTGGTACCATTTTATTTCTTTCTCCCTTAAAAGCTCAACTAATCTCTCATTAAGCACATGTTTTAAATCTAATTCGGACTGATTCAGCAAATTCGACTCTGCTTTTTTGTCTATCTCGGCTAGTTTATTTAAGAGAGTTGTCTTTTCTTTCTTATATGCACCACTAAAGTTCTTTGCCCACCCTCGAAGATGCTGCCAAAGCCTTCTGATTTTGGTCTGCCATCTTTCTATAGGTGAACCCTCTGTAAGAGTATTCTGCCAAACATTGCCAACCATCTCACAAAATCCATCTCGCAATAACCATCCCAACTCAAATTTGAATTGAGGTTGGTAATTCGAAGATGGATTATTTATAGAGAATAATAAAGGCATGTGGTCTGAGATATCTCTATTTAGAGCATGAACAAAGTGTGAGGAAAGTTATCTTCAAAGTCGGTGCAAGTAAGAATTTTGTCCAACTTTTCAAAGGTTGGATTAGGCAACTTATTTGCCCATGTGAAATTTCTACCTGCCATCTCAATCTCTCTTAAATTAAGCGAATCGATCACATCATTAAACAAAAAAGGCCATATGTCGTTATAGTCATTATTATTTGTTTCAACTAGTCTTCGAATAATGTTAAAGTCATCACCTATTAAAATAGGTACAACTTCTTTAGAACATATCCGGACTAGCTCTGACAAAAAGTGAGACTTGTGCTCCACTTGTGCTAGGCCATAAACCGAAATTAAATTAAATTTAAAATCATCTTCTTTGTCTTAGTTTAAAACGAATATAAAAATATCCTTCCTCTATTTCACCAATGTCAAAAGTTAACAAGTGCACGCCTAGAATCATACCACCGGACCTGCCCCGTGGAGCCATACAATGCCACAGAAAATCTCTGCTAGCGCAGATATTATTCAAAGTGGATTGTGGAAAAATTGGCTCTACCAGTCTCCGATAAGGCAATGAAATCTAAGATTTTTCTTTAGTTAAATCTGACAAAAATCTATATTTCTTACAATCTGCGAACCCATTACAATTCCAGCATAAACCTTTCATGTTGACAGTTTTTTAGTGTTTTTGCTATTCTTCTTTCTCTTGGAACGTGGTTCTTTTTCAACTCTACTAACAAGTGATACAGGAGTTTGTAGACATTTAGGATCACAACCCCCATCACGTAGCCCCTCTATGATTTCCGAACAAATTAAATTTAAAGTATCCACATCTATAGCATCCTCATTTGAAAAAATAGTGGAAGCATCATTCTGCTTTTGTTTCTCCTTCCTTTTTGTTTTATAGAGCTCTTCTATCTTTGAATGTGTCTTTCTTATGCAAGTTTAGATCTCTTGCTTCACCTTAGTGTGAGTTCATCTCAGGACATCCCCCAAACTTATTTGAGTGTTCCTTCTTTTCTGCAGGGTTAGTCCAACAAAATATACCATTGTCTACACAAGCAATTATTAGTTCAATAACCAAACTAGACTCCATGTCTAGTTAGATTAAGGAAGACTATTTAACCTAAGCACCATGCTTAATTTAAAAGACTTTGGAAGTATCCTAGCAAAGACATCCAAACCAAAAGCATACTATAGCAAACAAATGGAGGCATGAAAGCACTATAGAGATTTACTCAAACAGGGATGACAAAGCATGATCATTATTTAGCATGTCTTAAAGATGAAAACAACTAGGTTAATGCACCAACATGGCAAAAGATGTTATATTAATTATCAGCTGGTCATACCTTGTGTTGTTGTCCCTCATTCTTTTAGCTCAAACCTGAAATGGTTAGTGACAAACAATACCCAAAGGAAACTAGTCATTATATAAAGTTATATATGAGCCTTCATGTGCTCACTTTATTATTATTATTATATAGAGAGAGAAATGGTTGGACCTTTAAGTGCCCAGATTTTTATAATTGGACCTTCATGTGTCCATATATTTTTTCTCTCTTTTTTTAAAGAGAATTCTTGTTTTAGGACACAAGCTCGTCCTTGGGAAACTTTCAAATTACGAATCAAGATGATGAAGCTGTTTCCCCTCCAACACCACCTATCACAAGATTTATGTCAACGGGATCTAGAATATTTGTGATAGACATAAGCATCTACAACCCTTCTTTTGAAGTTTATTGAAACAAGGAGTATGAGGGGGTTGAAGATAATGAATGTGATGATATAGAGGCTATCAAGATCAGGAGATTTCTCATATGAGCATGGATTTATAGAAGATGTGTTAATGATGTAGCTTCCGTGCTCATTGATGTTATCACCTTCTTCAAACTCCGAGGGCGCTTCTTCTTGAATGTCTATAAGCAAAGACTTTGTCCCTACACGACATTCATTGGATGTTTTATTTTCTAGGATTTCCCATGAATTAATTTCTTTTAAGGCTTCGTCCTCGTCTATCCATTCTTCAATAAAGGCACACGCCTTCCTCATCCGTTCTAGGCATTGTTGTAAATGCTCCTCATCATCCTCATAGTCTTCATAACTCTCTTGCTTTAACGTGTTTATAGGATCATTATTAGAAGGTAGAGGATAACAGGGAACATCAGGTTCAAGGATGGTTTTAGAGATGGGTTCAGATGAGACATTTAATGAAGGCATAGAAGGAGAGAAGATAGGAATGTTTTCTAAATGGGTTTGCTCTCCTTCTATGGCATCACTAGATGGGCCATCCTTGAATGTTTCCTGATATTCTAAATAAGGATGCTTTCTAAGAGGCTCGTCCTTAAAGGGATTTGAATTATCTTCTCTTAAAGGTCTCTTATGTGGATGAAGATTTATTGGGTTCCCAAAATTAATCAAGAGATCATCGTTGAATCTATCTGGAATGCCCGAGGGTGGACTTCCTTCTTCTATTGGAGGATTTTGGGATTCTATGGGATGAATAGCTAGAGCTTGGGCTTCTTTTTGTTCGGGATAGAAATTCTTTTCTATTTCAAGGAGTTCATTTTGGAAACGAGGGCAGCGAAAATTCCCACTAATCCTATTAAGGACAGCCCTTGCTCCATTGGGAGGCATTTGAAGAAAATATCCTTGAGTAGTTGCAATAAGGGCACACATAGAATCTCTACTAAGACCCATATAAAAATGTTGAATAAGCATAGATTCTGGTATGCAAAGGTCTGGTCCAGTGTTCAAAATTTTATAAAGACGATCCCATGATGCACCAAGAGATTCTCCTTCTAAATGTTTAAAGTTTAGAATCTCCTTCCAAAGGCTGACCACTTTGGAGATGGGAAATAAATATGAACAGAATTCAGAATGTAGCTTATCCCAATCTCCTTGCATACTTTCTATGGTTTGATTATACCAATGTTTAGCTTTTCCCGTTAAAGAGAACGGAAATAGCTTCCATTTTAAGGTATTGTCCGACATGCCCTCCAGACGCAGCAATCCACAGATAGATGAAAATTCCAACAAATGTGAGTATGGGTTTTCATCACCTTCTCCCGAGAAGGGTTTTTCACGAGCTAATCGTATAAACGACGGCTTTATCTCAAAACTAGGTGCTAAGATAGGCTCCTTAGATTTTGGTTGCTTAAAGCTCGTGGAGTGACCAGATAGACGGAGAGGAGTAGAATTCATAATGAAAAAGAAAAGATGAGAATAAAGATAGAATGAAGAGGTAAGATAAAGGAATAAAGGGAATAAAATATGAAAGAATAAAAGATAAAAGATTGAGCTAGGCTCGAAGTTAACTCAGCAACCGTTTCCCCGGCAACGGCGCTAGAAAGCTTGTTGGGTATTTTTAACGCACACAAAATAAATAGGAAAAAATCTGCAAGCGCACAGATACCGTTGTAGCTTTCACCCAGGGGGTTTTAATATCGAATCCATAGGGAAACGTGTGAGGCTAACTAAAATCTAACTCAACAAAAAAGGGTAACTAAGTTTAGGTTTATAATAACTATAAAAGTTCTAAGATAACTAATTAAAAAGGGCTTAGGATAATTAGAAGGTTTTTATGGTAACTAAGAATAACAACAAGGTTAGGATAAATAGAGACAATAAAGAGGATAACTAAGGGTCTTTGACTTCTAACTTGGGTAAACAATGTCTTCTACCAATCTATCTTGGCCGATAACTAATAGGCAACAAAGCAGAGTTTCCTCCCTACTCGCATCAATAAGGCTACAAGTCTTACTAACTAGATGGTGGGCTATAGAGGATTCAATAAAGCTATAAAGTCACCTTTATGATACTACCACCGATATCCAGAAACAAGGGGCATTTACGATTAACCCTAGCCTAAGCACCACGCCTATGCTAAGAATTAACACTCTACTCCTTCTAGAATATAGGAATAAAGCACTCAAAAAGAGACGTAAACTAGATAGACAATATAAACAAAGTAAACTTAGATTAAAAGTAAATTACCAAAGAAATCTTGAAGACAAGATGAACTTGAATGCACTGAAGTACAAGCCGAAGAGAGAGCACCAACAGGCCGTCAGCTCTTCCCAACTCATCCCTCACTCTCTATCTCACTATTCTATGTATAAGACTAGATCTATGAAGATCTAGTCTTCTCTTGCTAGCTAAACCTAAGAGATAGATCCATTCAAGGGATCTCTCTCCTCATCTACTAAAAAGACTAATGAATAGCTAATGAATTATGGTTTCAGGGGGGAGCCCTTCCCCTTCTTTTATAGCCCTGAGGGATGGATGTGAGCCGTTGGATCAAACCGACTTTAATGGACGGTTGGAGTGAATTCTAGGGTTCCCATAGGTCGGTGGAGGAAGCTTCCAGAAGCTGGGCTCGTGGGCCCACAGGGGGGTGCAGCGCGGCACCACCCCATGCCGCCCGGCCCCACCTGGTGGAGTCTAGGTCCCGGCCTTTGCGAGCTGTCTTCTCTTCTCATTTGGACCCCTGGAATTTATACCAATCGCCTTGATTTGGTCCTTTTCTTCAGTGTCTCTCTGATTTTTCGGGGTTTTTGAGAGTTCACCTGCAAAACTGAGTGTGCACCAAAACTCATGGAAATCAGTATAAACCCTATCTTCTAGTGTTTTTGTTCACAATGATCTATTATTTCATGGTAAAGAGTTGACAATAACTACCGTCAACAGGCGCCGTCCACGGCGACGTCGGCCTCGGTGACGACCTCTTGGTGGTCGGTGTAGTCGTTGAAGACCGTGATGTCAAAGCGGTGCTTGCACTTGTGACCACGCGTGAACGGCTCATCACAGTTGAAGCAGAGGTCGGCCTTGCGTCATTCCGTCATCTCCTCCGGTGTCAGCCGTTTAAACGGCCGAGTCGATGTCGCAGCTGCTGAAGGGGTTGACGTTGCTGGTGCAGGTGTCAAGGATAGAGGCGCGGGTGCCATGCCCCCGCTGTGCTAGCTTGCCAGAGTTGTAGAGGATGGTCAGGCGGCGCTCGTACACCCTGGCGAGAGACATGGCTACTTCCATGTCCTTTGGGTCCTGCATCTCGACGTTGTCTTGAGCGGCTCACCCAATCTAGCCGTGTAGATGTTCACCTGCTGCCTGTCGTCGAGGTGTCCTGCGCGCCACGCCACGCGGCGCCAGGAACTGCTCCGTGTACTCATCCATGGTGCATGTCTTTGTCGGCGATGTCGGCTTCGCCCGATGGATTCCGCCCGTGTAGCCGGGCCGAAGCGTTCATTGACGTCTTGGCGGCTTCGTCCAATCCGCCAACGTCTTCTCCCGGACGACCTCATGTACCACTGCTGTGCTCCTCCTGTGAGATGATATGAGGCGTACCAAACTTGCTCTATGGCTGGCGTGCCTTGTCCCCTGAAGAATTGCTCGCAGCGGTTCAGCCATGGGAGAGGATCATCCTTGTCGTCGTATGTCGGGAAGGACAACTTGTGCAGACGGGGTGCGAGGCCTGGGAAGGTGTCTGCTGGGGGGGGGGGCGGCGCATGCGCCCCTAGTGCCGGCGCCCCTCCTGGCGCGGGCTTCAGCACGAGGTAGCCTGTCAGCATCTTCTCCAGATCAGCTGCGGTGACTTGATCGTCGACGTGTGCTTGCCATACGTCCTTGTCTTGATGAAGGTGCGGGCGGTTTCCTCCAAGACCGTCTTCATGGCTAGCTCAACCTCCTGCAGCTATGCTTGACGTTCTGCCTCCTTCGGATCGTTGCCGGATAAGATAGCGACCTGATCGGCGAGCGTGTCTTGCCTCTTGGTGAAGCCGGCGAACTGTGTCCCCAAGTCCTTCAGCATCTTCTTCGTCTCGGCGTCCATGATGGTGGGTGGATCGTAGTGGCCTCCGGATATCAGCTGTCACAGACCAGATCGATCTGGCGTGACACGTGGCCTGGCGCGCCCATAGGGGGCGGCGCGCCCGGCGGTTTGAGGGCGGTGGTGGTGGGAGTTGACGGCGGCGGCGGTGGTGGGAGTGGCGGCGGGCGCCAAAGGGGGGGAGGCTTGAGGCGGCGCGGCGGAGGGGAGGAGGGGGCGGCGCAGGGGGAGGAGAGGAGAGTTGGGATAAATTTTCTTTATTGCTTGTTGCCCTGAAAGATTACAGACCCCTTACCTTTATGGCCCGGCTAGTGGGACTTGCATCTCAAGTAATCTCTCTAAAAGGTTTCCTTATAGATTGGAATACCTTTTTACAAGCATATCCTATTTATTTTCCTAATAAGGGCCTTCCTTATAGATGGAATATTCTCTTGCACACCAAAAAGCCTAAGATAATTCTAATGAATTTTCTTCTTTATTTCTGAATTAATTGCCGAAGAATCCGTGGAAGGGAGGCGGAGGCGGCGGCGGCGCGCGCGCCTGCCCCGGCGGCGCCGCGCTAGCCCCCCTCGGCCCTCGTGGGCCTGTCCTTCGAGCCCTATCTCCTGGGTCACAACAACATTATATTGTATGCATGATTAAACCTTTCTTGATGTGAAACTTATAGTCGAGATAACTCAGCATTAAGACGTAGCATTCAAGTTCTGTCACAAGAAGATCTAATAAGATGTGTCGCATTAATTAATTTATTATTATTGGTGGAAGATATAAAATCATATAGGCAAGATAGTTCAACATTAATATATGTGGATACATACACCTCTGTTGTGGATATCAATATCTATAATGTAGATACATATATCAACATTATTGTGTATCACTGTATAGATATTTATTTCTGTTGTGGATACATATATCAATATTGAGGTGTGACATATATCTCTATTGTGGATACAAAATGTATATTTAGATGTACTGCTGCATGTACATATATCTCTATTGTTGATAGAAATATCAACCTTAAGATGTGCCACTGCATGTATATAAAGCGGACCTAGCAAGACAATATGTGTACCAGAACACAAGTTCAAAAAATATATATAAAACCCGAATACTATAGCCACTTGCCAATCAGAATCAGCAAGACAATGAGGACCAAGTGCGCTGCTCTTTGCATTTTCCTAGTGATTATGTCTTCAACCATCCCATCTTGCCATTCCCAGAGTAAGTTTATAACTTCGTTCGTACTTACAATGATTCCACTGATGCATGGTTTATAAAGTCATGTTTTGGATGCATGCAGATCACATAGTTCACTTCCCGTTATTTATGTGCACTGAAGAGCTTTGCCAATCACATTGCTCCGACTATGCCAATGTAATTAACGAAGTGGTAATGAGCTCCCGTTGTGAGAAGTCAGATCTGTGTGTTGTCCGCCAAGCAGCATCTCCCGCTTGCCAACGAAGTTGTGGGATTAGCTGATGTAGAGGATGATAATGGAATCCTTATTTGAATTTTAATAAAAGGGATTGAAATTGTCACCTAGGATGGATATTGAGGTTACATGGAGGCAGACAGTACCATAAGGCTAGTTCCTGCATGTAATTTATCCATAACCTGTTTCCATCCGATTGTAATAAAATGATTGTGCACCTTTCCAATACTTGTTCAATGTATTATTGGATCCACCGTTTGGTTACAACTAATGCCTCGTTCGGGAGCAGGGGTTTGAATCCCACCCTGAATGCTTCCAGGCCTAGGATCATGTGGATCCGGTTGGTTCACTCGTGTTCCTGGTCTCAATGAAAACCTGTCCTGTTCCACTCCTGGCCTATTTCAAAATCATGTTCGGTTGGACAGGATCACAATGCAAGGAATATATTAATTTATTTAATAATTCAGTAAATTGTAATAAATCAATGGTCTAGATCGATTTGAGATATTACCTCCTAGGTAAAAGGAGTCTCTGAGCATTGCCCTTGTAATAAAATGATTGTGCACCTTTCAATACTTGTTCAATGTATTATTGGATCCACCGTTTGGTTACAACTAATGCCTCGTTCGGGAGCAGGGGTTTGAATCCCACCCTGAATGCTTCAGGCCTAGGAATAAATGATGTGCACCTTTCAATACTTGTTCAATGTATTATTGGATCCACCGTTTGGTTACAATGCCTCGTTCGGGAGCAGGGGTTTGAAATCCACCCTGAATGCTTCCAGGCCTAGGATCATGTGGATCCGGTTGGTTCAAAAACCTGTCCTGTTCCAAATTTCAAAATCATGTTCGGTTGGACAGGATCACAAGAAGGACAGGATCACAAGTACACATGTATATATAGAAGGAAAATATGAAAAACGAACTGCTACTTGCTGTCAAATGGCATCCAGGGATCAAGACATGACAACTCAGGACCCAAATTGCTATTATATCATGTTTAAACATAAAAATGGTTCCTAGATCTAAAACATAAATTTAACATAGTAAAGGACACTCGAATGGATAAAACTCAACCAGATAGTGTCTTGTAAGTATCCAGGGACATGATAAAAACCTTGTCAAATATTTCTGCCGACTTTAGCCCAACATTTCTATACTAACCATTGAGATAACACGTCACCAAGGTTACACTGACTGATCATAACAGTTCTTCGTAAATCCTAAGCCAAGTTGAAAGATCATCAACTGAAGACATCTTCTTGTACTAGATATAGAAAATCAAATATATAAGAGACACTGCATTGATACTGTCTTAACCTCGTTTGCTAGTAGTATTATAATAAAAATCCTAACGAAATAATTGTTACATTATACATGACCTCCGATCCATGCTAACATCGAGAAAGAAATACTGCTAGCTAGCACTCTGTTTAATTTCTTGAGATACATATTGCAGTAAAGAATACTAAGAAAAATAGAAAAAGATTTCCTCGAAATAGAGTTTTTTTACAGTGGTTTATTTGCAATGGAAGGGATGACTAGAAATACTTCAGACGACACATAAGCCATCCGGCTGGTGCTTGCTATCGATTTGTGTTTATTTGGACATAAGTAAGCTAGCACAGTATATTTTTATCATGCATTCAATCGTAACACTGCATACTGAAGCTCAACTGAGGTTTTATTAGCTCTAAACATCCCATCAAATACACTTTGACTGTAGGCAAGAATTCAGAAATCTCAATTTCGATCGGTGGAACTGGAATCGAAACAACTAGCTAGGCAAAGATCCTACTCGCCACCGTCACTTTGCTAAGCCTACATTCCACGCTATCACAGCCACACTATCAACAGCAATTGGGCTACGGACAGCTCGAGTAGGACGCAGCGTCTGGCTACGGCCAACTGCCAGCGCAACATGCGACCCAGAGTGCGCGCAAAGGTGGCCGGCAGGCATACGTTGGCGAGACGCGGATGAGGAAGGGGTGGCCGGGGGCGTCGTGCTACTAAGCGCCAGCGCCCTCCGTGGGTGCTACTCTGCCTCCACCGGTGCCATGAACCCTAGCAAAGAACACTATCGCCGGGGGAGAAGAGGGCAAGGAAGACACAGGTTGGCACTTACCGGCGACAAGGCAGCGAAGAGCGTGGACACCGGACGGGACGAGGTCACCGTCGCCGTCGCCGCCGGGGTGCAACGCCATCTCCTCGCGCCTCTACCCGCGCCGCCTCCTCGTCTCGCATCGCTAGCAAGCATCCGGATTGGAGCCCGAGGGTCGGAGGTGGGGATTTGTTCTGGGCCAGAAACGAGGGGATGGAGGCCATACCAGGCTGGCCGTAACGACGATGCTTCCGAGCTGGACCAGATTTGAAAACAGGGCACTTCGTTCCAGCCGGAACACAGGCCGTTTTGATCAGATTTGGAAACAGGCCACTTCGTTCCAGCCGAACACAGGCCGTTCCCGATGCAACCGAACGAGGCCTAAATTATTTCAGCCTTTGTTGCACTTTAAACTAGGCCTGATGATTCATTGGGTTTGGTCAAATTATGCAAAACCTGACTAAGAAATCCTTGGGTTAGCATGACAACCCATGAACCAATTAGACTATTACGCATTAACACAATGGGGGCCGTTTATTCTCCCTAACAAATGACTAATAATAGGCATGGGCGCATGGCTCTATCATGGCCACACTGGAAGGATGCGGGTGGCGGACCAAGGATTTTGTCGAATGGTTTGCCACATAGAAGAGTTCAACACAATGCTGGCAGCTTAGGCAATAGCTAGCAAATTAAGGCGAGGACGTAGTGGATTGCAAGTGGTACTGATCATCAAAGGGTTTGAGTGAATTGAAGAATCCTCTCAACAGAGACGGCGAGTACATAGTGATGACAGCTGAAGTGCTGTGCTGCACATAGAAGAGAAATGTAGATCAGTATTGGAGAAGGCCTCGAGAGTACAGTAAATAATCAATGCAAGTATGGGTCTGATTCATTGACAGGCTTGTGCGTTGGGAGAGACAAGCGGAGTCTGAAATTTATGAAAGGCAGAGGTGTTCTATGTGCCACTAGCGAAGCCTGAAATTTATGAAAGGCGGAGGTGCTCTATGTGCCGCAACTGGAGAGATGAGGTGATAGACCGTAGTAGATGCAGCTAGGTAAATGGAGTGATAGGTCGGGAGATGTAGATAGAATACAACGACAGATCAGTATTAGAGTCAGTATGTAGAAGCATTTTGGCAAGATTTCAGGTCCTGTCTCAATTTCCATGACAAGAGTAATGCACTAGAAATTGAAGCACGAACGGTGAGACTATGTAGACACTAATACAAAAATTCTTTTTTGAGGCGTTTTGAAATGGGAGTCAGAGCAGGGCAAAAGTTTCAACTGCCTCGGTTAATCTAGGCAGTTACAACTAACCGCCTCACAAAATCAATTAACCGACTAACCGCAGCAAGCACCTTAAAATGTCCGCCTTAGCTAAAACTTATTAACCGACGCAATTGTTCTAACACAAACACCTCGCTTAATGCGTTCACCAAGGCCGGCACATATAAGGCTGTTGACACCTGTTATAGCATAATATTATTAGTCAATTAAATATGAAATAAGGGCTTAAGATGAATATCAACATAAGTCTAGGGGCTTTACTAACATAATTCCACGAGCTTTGGTGATTTATATCTTTTCAGGGACTTAACAGAGAAAAGCAGAGAAGAACGGTGAGAAACCGAAGAGTTTACATCCCATACGATGACAAGACTTAACCGTGAAGTAACTCAATCCAAAATGTGGACTAAAACACTCTAGAAGATACCAGAAGACACCAGGAGGAAGGAGATCCCGAGAGGATCACCTACCCTGGCGGCCGCCAGAGCCAATTAGGCCGGCCGCCAGGTGGGGTCACCTGTTCAGTCTCAGATTTTTATGTCGGTTTACCACCGACCTTGAGGTTGTATCTACACCGTTATTTGAGGTCGGTTTGATCCAAGGCTCCCTGTTCATCACCAAGTGCTATATAAGAAGACCCCTAACCCAGGGTGAAACCCTAACTCATTATCATTCAGTATCAATAGGCTGAGACCCTGAGTCTCCCTCTAGTTCTAGACTAGAACTAGAACTAGAAGAGTTAGCATGCAAGAGAGGATTAGAACTCATTAGTTCTAATCTTTAGAACAAGAGAGATAGAGAGAGGGAAGGAATCGGAGGAAGTGCCGGCCTGTCGGTGCTATCTCCATACTTGTACCTCGTTGGAAGTTAATCTACACTTGGAATTACTCTAGTAATCTATTTCTTTATCTAGTAAGTACTAGTTTTTATTGTTCTTATTGTTCACAACTCTTGTTTGAGTACTTTATTCTGTAGGACCCTATAGATTAGAGGAGTAGCTTAGGTTTAGGCGTGGTGCTTAGACCGAGGTTGCTTGTGAATGCACCCTACATTCCAGGTCGTGTGGTAGATCGCGGGAGTGACAGTCCTGTTGAGTCCTTTGTAGTCCACCCCCGAATGATAGGCCAAGCAGGACCATGTTACTGGAGGATTGCACGTTTTGTCCCCGCTTTCCTTTGAGTACGTCCCTAAGACAATATCATCATAGCTTATCAAGATAAGAACTAGATATCTTAGTAATCCTCTCTACACTCTCAACCTTCTTAAGTCTTGTGCTACTCCGGGTTAAGAATAGATTGTAGTCTCCCTCACCCGTTTCCCTGTGGATTCGATATTAAAAACCTCTCCCGGGTGAAGTGCTCGTCGGTATCCGTTCGCTTGCGGATTATACAAATTATAAATATTTCTGTAGGCTTATCAAATACCAACAAGCATTTCTGGCGCCGTTGCCAGGGAAACGGTTGCTGAGTTGACTTTGAATCTACCTTATCCTTGTATCATATTCTTTTCTTTTATTCTTTTATCTTCTTATCTCTTCTATTATTTTCTTTTCTTTTTCATTATGGATTCCACGCCTATCTATAAATATCATATACCCACAAGCGAAAGCTTTAGGCAACCGGAATCTTCAGAGCCTATCCTAGCAAAGTCCTATGAGCTACGCTTGGGTTATATAAGAATGGTTCAGAAACTAGCCTTCTCTGGAGAAGGCGAGGCCAACCCACACTCACACCTACAAAAGTTTGAGGAGATCATGGGATGCCTTCATTTGAAGGGCATATCCGATAATACCTTGCGCTGGAAGTTCTTTCTGTTCTCTTTGACGGGAAAAGCTAAATGGTGGTATTACTAGAATGTAGAGAGAGTGAAAGGAGATTGGGAAACATTAATGTCCAAATTTTGTCTATATTTCTTTCCCGCCTCCAGAGTGGCCCGTCTTCGTATAGAACTTCTAACTTTTAAACAAAATAAAGAAGAGTCTCTTACTGCATCATGGGATCATTTTAATGACCTCATCAACACTGGCCCAAACCTTGGTATTCCAGACCCAATCCTTCTTCAACATTTTTATCTTGGTCTTAATAAGGAAGATGCAGGGGACCTTAGTGCAGCTTTAGGAGGCGCATTCCTTTCTCTATCTGATAGAGAAGCAAGAGATGTCCTTAATAGATGTTGTGGATACGCCACCTCCACTAGAACTTTTCCCCAGAAAAAGGAAGAATTACCTTCTGATCAAGGAGAAGAAACTATGATAGCTAATTCCCAACAATTCCAACCCCAAGACTTAGCTATCCATCCTGAACCATCAACATCCCAAAATCCCCCAAAGGAAGAAGAAATTCCACCTTTGGAAGACCCTTATGATTTCAGCCTTAGTGATTTTGGGAGAATAATAAATTCTCATCCATACAAGAGACCTCTAAGTGACCACAATTCAGATTCTTCTGAGAAGTCTCTTATTGAATGTGCTTATAAGAGATCTCCAAGTGATTACAATTCAGATTCCTTTAAGGAGAAGTCTCTTATTGAATATCTTTATCCTTTCAAAAGACATTTGGGAAGAACCCAAGGATGGCATGTCTGATCATGCCATAGAAGGAGAGCAAATCTATTTAGAAGACAATCTTATCTTCTCCCCTTCTATGCCTAGACAAGATGATTTATTCGAACCCATTTCTAAACCCATCCTTGACCCCGATGAATCCACATATGCTTCCTTCTTTGAGACTCATAATGATCCTAGAAATTTACCACAACAACCTAAGCATAGGAATCATCAAGACCACCAAGAAGACCCACAACAATGGCTTGAGAGTGTTAATAACCTATGTACCAAAACCATTGATTGTATGGACGACATCTTAGACATTATCAGCCCAAGAGACACAAACCCAAGGGATTCCTTAGACGGCCATGATGAATTAACCTTGGAGTTTGAGAAGGAGGACAACATCAGTGAGTATGAGAGCTGCTTCATAGACACTTCATCTAGTCCATGTTTGAAATCTCATGTTTGGTTTTGGAAATTGATGACACACTTGTGGACTAATCCTTTACTCTAAGTGTGTGACTTAAGAAAGGATTAGGTGGATGACAAGGAGCATGATGATCATGGTCCATGTTCACATGATGGATCAACTTCCTGAATCACCTTGAGTCTTCTCTATCACTATCACACACATTATAGGATAGATTTTTCAACCCCCTTCATTTTTGCATATTGCATTTAGGACATGAGAGCACTAACCTTGCCTATAGATTTTGAAAGGGTGGTTGTAGATGCAAAGAAAAAGAAGATACATCTATAATAAATATTCTAGATCTCCCCGTTTTGGCATAAAATCTTGAGGAAGATTGATGTTGGAACGGAAACCACTTCATCATCATGAATCTTAATTCAATAGGTTTCCCACATTTGACAAGCTTGAGCATTTGATCCTTAAATCAAACTCACTTCTTGAGAAATAACATGAGTGTTTGCCTTATTGCTATAATACCCTTGTGAAATGAGCATAGAGATATAAATGATTGTGAAATATTCCTTAGTGGATTGCTCGTGGGCTTGTTGGATTTTTGATCGCTTGCTTGACCATTTTTTGGCACCGTTAAGCTAGAGCAAGAAGACTACGAAGGATGAACAATGTAAAAATCATCGGTACAATTGCCAATCATTGTGCAACATGAAATCACATACATAGAAATATTTCCTTAGTCTTGTTAGCTCCTAGTTGGTAAACTATTAAACTTGGTTCACCTAGCCTCTACCTTTTGAGACATGCTGACAAGTTGAAGCATTGCTTAAACAACTTATTGTCAACCCGGGTGCTTTTCAAGAATTTTTAATAGGCTCTCCCCCCCTCTAGCCATTTGGACCTTTCAATGTAAATCAACTATAATGCCTTCATACTTTCACTCTTTTTCCTCCTATAGATTTTGAAAGGGTGTTGTAGATGCTACCATAGTAAATGATCTTTGGTTTTGGGAATTGATGTTGGAGCGGAAACCACTTCATCATCATGAATCTTAATTCAATAGTGTGTTCCCAAAGGCTTTTAAATTAGTGTTTGCCTTATTGCTATAATACCCTTGTGAAATGAGCATAGGTGCTTTTCAGGTTAGAACACCTTCCTTAATTAAATTAGATATGGAGTATAGTTTGGTTATTGAACTAAAAATTGCTTGTGTTTGGTTTGGGAATGACATTGGTATATTTTGTTGGACTAACCCTTCCTTAATTAAATTAGACATGGAGTAAAACTAAAAGAAGAAACTAACCCCTGAAAAGAAAAGAAGAAACTAAGCTTGGGGAGGTCCCGAGATGAACTCACAGTGAGAAGAAGCAAGATACAACAAACCTTTCACAAGGAGGACACGCTCGTACATAGAAGAACCTTATGGAATAAGGAGAAAAAGAGCAAGTTAGGAAAAGCTACACAAGAGGCCAAATCAAGAAAGCTTCAAGCAGAAAGAAAAGCACCATCACAAGTTGCCACAGTACCATCATGTTCCAATAATAAGGTAACATCTTGAGGTGAGTTGTCAATAAATAAGCTTTCTCTTAATTATGGCATGTTCATGAATAACGAACCAAACATGTTAGAGTAATATCCTTGCTTGATCTGACTTCATTAGCTCAACATGTTTTGTTTCTTTTGTTGTTCTTAACACCACCTTCTTGATCTCATAGTTCTAATCATTTTAGCAATTACATTGCAACGTTCATGTTCCATCTTCTGATCTTATCACCCTTGTTGTAGAAAAGGAAACATATAAACATTAACTTTATCTTGTTTGATGTGCCTAAGGTTTTAGAGAGGAATGAACTTTTGGTTCTGTTGGTGTTTTCCCACCAACAGGGCCCATGCACTTGATCTCTACTTTGTCTTTGCACGCAGGACACACTTTGAGCAAAATACGGAGAAATCTTCACTTCCTTAAAGTTCTACAAGTGAATGGCCTGAACCCACAAAGCATGCACCTGAAACAAGAAGTTGCCAACCCCCACTATCAAACTTTCACTTCTAAATGTTGGACCAGCAAAAGAACATGGGTGACACCGTTACCAAGATCAGATGATACACTCAAGGAGTAACCAAGGTAAGTAGTCTTGTTCAAGGGACTTAAAACATTGAACCCTCGCCGAAAGGTAACTCGGTAGTTATCCAAATTCTTAGCATTGCATCTTTAATTGCATATCATATTTATCTTTCTGCATCTTGCATCAGCATATTTACTTCTTTGCATAATCATTTTCCTTTAGCATATTTAATTTCTGCATTAGCATTGCATTGAAAAATTCTAAAGCCCCATGTGAATAATCTTGTGGTGTGTAATAACCCATAAGGATATTCACCGTGGTGGCATAAAAATAATTATTCATTCATCTAGTTGCATTTGCATCATAGTTCTTTGCATGCACATAAATTTATAAAAACTCTAAAAATATTTTCCTGCTGAAGTTTTACTTAGAATAATCATGATCCATCTCTAGGCACATGAAGCTAATGTGGCTAACCCTTAATGCTTAATCAAGTTCCACTAGCTTTGTTGTCTATTTGAGTTTAGCAGATTCAAAGGGAGAGAGATATGATAGGTTGTTGACACCTGTTATAGCATAATATTACTAGTCAACTAAACATGAATAAGGGCTTAAAATGAATATCAACATAAGTTTAGGGGTTTAACTAACATAATTCCACGAGCTTTGGTGATTTATATATTTTCAAGGACTTAACAGATAAATGCAGAGAAGAATGGAGAAAGTTCCGGAATTTACATCTCATACGATGACAAGACTTAACCGTGAAGTAACTCGACCCAAAATGTGGACTAAAACACTCTAGAAGATACCAGAAGACACCAGGAGGAAGGAGATCCTAAGGGGATCACCTGCCCTGGCGGCCGCCAGAGCCTTTTAGGCCGGCCGCCAGGTGGGTCCCACCAATCATTCTCACATTTGAATGTCGGTTTACCACCGACCTTGAGGTTGTATCTACACCGTTATTGAAGGTCGGTTTGATCCAATGGTCATCGTTCATCGCCAAGGCCTATATAAGAAGACCCCCTGACCCCAGGGTTAAACCCTAATTCATTCTACTCATTATCTTTTGACCTGTTGGTCAGAGGTGTCCCAATGTGAGGACAACCTCTTATTTCTAGTTCCAATCTATATTAGAAGATCATGTAGAACTAGAAGAATTAGAGTGAGTTGAAGAGCAAAAGCATATCGAGTTGATAGATTAGATCCATAGTACTCCATGAAAGTGACTACATCTAGTCTTGAGAGCTAAAGAGTGGGTGGAGGAGAAGAAGGGGAAGCAGCGGACATGTCGGTGACTCCTCTACACTTGTACCTCCGGGATCAAAGGCCTCATGGCACTTGATCCTGAGACTTCTATGGTGGATCAACTTCTTGTTTGAGTAAGTAATCGTGTTAGTATTGTTCTTATTGTTCATAACTCTTTGAGTACTTTGATCTTAGTTGCTCAAGATTAGAGGAGTGGCTTAGGTTTAAGCGTGGTGCTTAAACTGTGAGTACTTATGAATGCACCCTACCTTCCGGAGTGTGGTAGTTCGTGGTAGTGACAGTACCATTGATTCCTTTGGATTCCACATCCCGTTGGATAGGACACGCAGGACCATGTTACTGGAGGATTTCCATGTTTTCCCATGTTTTCCTTTGAGTACTTCTCTCTAAGACAATATCAACATAACTTACAAGGAGAAGAATTAGATAACCATAGGAATCTTCTTACCTCTTTATCCTCTCCTCCCGTGGATTCTTTCTTGATTGCTTTCGGGGATTAGTTATATTCCTCGGTTATCCTCACACCATCCTCCCCATGGATTCAATATTAAAACCCTCTCCCCCCGGGTGAAATGCTCACTAGTATCCGTTAAACTGCGGATTATTATATTTCTCATAAGCTAATCAAATACCAACAAGCATTTAAAAGGCATTTAGAAAACCGCCGTTCTTCGGGGAGAATGGTTGCCGAGAAAACATTGAGTATAACTAATCTTGTATCATATCTTAGTGTAGTCTTTCTTTTTATATTTTCTTTTCTTTTTATATCTTTATGGGATCCTCGGATTCCACACTTATCCTTATGCTGCACCCATAAGCACAAGTTCAGGCCACTAGAATCTTTAGAACCTATCCTACCCCTTGGCTATGAGCTGTGTCTAAGGTTGATCTAAATGATCATGAAACAACCCATTATAGGAGAGAATTCTGAAGTTAACCTCAGCCCAAATTCTATCCTTTAAAAAGGACAATGTATTTGGGTCTCATCCTAGAAAAGTTGTTCGCATGACCATCATGCAGTTTTCTAGAGGAACTTTTCTTTCCTTTTCTAAAGCAAGGTTTGTCTTAACAAACTCAGCGGGTGTGATCTTTTTCTTAGAATTTTTCATGAACACCCAAAGAAAGAAAATGAATCATCCTCTAGACCAAAGAAGAAGTTTTGATAGCCAGATAACAAACATTCCAATCCCTTGATTTAGCTACCAATCCTAAATCATCGATACTCTAAAACCCCTCCAAGAGAAGAAGTAATTCTACCCTTGATTCTTTTATGGTGATGACTTTGGGAGACAAACTTCTAGCTTCACAGGAGACCTTTAAGTGCCTATAAACCAAATCCTCTTAGAGAAGAGTCTCTTAGAAAGCATCCTTATTCTTACAAAGGACATTAGGAGCCCAAGGATGGCATATCTAATGATGCCATAGAAGGAGAGTAAAGCTATCTAGAATCCATTTATATCTTCTCACCTTCTATTTCAGACTAGATAACTTATCCAAAGCCATTTTCAACCTCATCCTTGACCCCAATGAATCCTCTAGTGTTCTTTTTCTTGAGTCTACCTACGATCTTAGAAATCCCAAGTATAGACATCATGAAGGATCTAATGAAGACCAAGAAGAGCATTATCCATAGTTGGAGAACATCCATGAGCATAGGAGTTATATCCTAAATATTCTATCCAATCCTTACTCATGTGAGCAAACTCCTGAATTAATTGCCATCTCTAATCTTGCCACTTATAAGATTTCAAACCCCCTTGAGATAACTATTCATAAAGAATTAGAAAGGGTGGTTATTGATCTTATTGGTTTAAATGTTGAGATTGGTGATATAAGGGAAAACCACTTCACCACCTTGAATCATATTTGAAGGTTTCCCAAGGACGAGCTTTTTGTCCTAAAACAAGCGCTCTAAGGGGAAAGAACATCAGCATAGATCTTTTGCTATAACACCCCTTGTGTAGTGAGCATAGAGATATAATTGTGAATATTCCTTCGGGTATTTTTGTTACTAACCATTTCAGGTCTAGAACAAAGAGAACGAAGGATGACAATATAAAGGTATGTCCAACCATTTATTGAGCAACATTGAATCACTCATATAATTCTTGCCATGTTACTACCTTATCTTGGTTGTCACTGCCCATAAGACATGCTCAATCTACAAAACAACAATCATGGCTTTCATCTCTATTTGAATAAATCTCTTTAATGTTTTCATGTTACCATTATCTACTATATTATATGGTTTGGTTTTGATGTACTTTCATACACCTTCTTTAAATTAGGCATGGTGCTTAGTTTAAGTTGTTTTCCTGAATTAAATTAGACAAGGTGTCTAGTTTGATTTTTGAACCGAAGGTGTGTTGATATTACTTCTAAAGGTTTTTAAATTAAGCATGGTGCTTATGTTAAAATAGCTTCCTAGATCAAATTAGACGTGGTGTCTAGGTTGATGTATGAGCTGATAAGTATGCTATAGTAGATGTTGGATATTTTGTGGACTAACCCCTGCAGAAAAAGAAACTCTTAAATAAGCTTTGGGAAAATCCTGAGATAAACTCACATTAGAGATGAAGCAAGAGAAAGAAGAGGAGTGCCACAAGTAAAGTCTACAAACAAAAGCACTTGCTCAAGGATGAACTCAAGGGTGATCGGCACATGGAAGAGGAAAGACCAACTTCGTCAAGGATAATCCAATCGTGCTCTTCCTCCTCACATGCCCCTATCACTCCACACGCTGGTTTGCAACTTCTCTATTCACTATTACTCTTTTCTACAAGTTCGAATGATTTTGATTTATGAAAATCAAACTTAAGGTTTCATAAAATCATTCCTTTAGAAAAGCAAGGTGAATACGAAACATGAGATAAAAGATCTATGCTAAAATTTTCAACCAAACTTTTCTATAGCATGGAAAGTGACCTTTAGCCCTGTAACAATACTATCCTCGTTACTACTTGTATATTCCTTCAGGTATGTGTTGTCCACTAATGATGCAGGAGTAAAACCATGAGAGGAGCAAAAAGGTCCTAGCACAATTCAAAGGAAAAGAAAGAAAGGATGATGCAATAAAGGAGACAAGTTAGGAGCAAGATATACAAGAAGCCAAATGAGGAAAGCTCCAAGCAAAAGGTAATAATAACCACAAGGTGTTACAGTGTCGTCACACTCTAATAAAAGGTAACATCTTGAGGTAAGCCATCATCAACTAAAATTTTCCTAATTATGGCATGTTCATAAAGAAATCAAACATGTTGGAGTCAAAACCTAACCTTATCCATCCTGCTTAACTTCGCATGTTTAGTTCTTTGTTCTTAAACACCACTCTCCTGATCTCATAGTCCCCAATATAAATTAAAATGTTGCTCATCCTGTTCTGGAAGATAGTTACAATCATCAAACCATTGATGCTTAATCTCTTGATCTTATCACCCTCATCATAAATGGACAAAACAAATAAACATTAACTCTGCCTTGTTTAATGTGCCTAAGGTAAGAGAAGAACGAATAAAGTTTTGGTTCTGTTGGTGCCCATGCACTTGATCTCTACCTTGTCTTTTGCAAGCAAGACATACTTCAAGCACAACGTAAAGGAGTATGTCATTCCTCCAAAATTCTACAAGGAAATGTCCTGAACCCATAAAGTACGCACATTAAACAAGATGTTGCATGCTTCCACCGTCAAAAAAGCTTCACTTCAAACCATGAGACAAGCAAGCAACATGGGTGATGCCATCCTCGAGAGATCATTATCTCGGGGAGATGAAGCCACCAAGATCGATGATACACTTGAGGAGTGAGTAAGGTAAGAAGTCTTGTTCAAAGGACTTAAAATATTGAACC